>LBNU01013926.1:10646-42668 GCA_014162995.1 Artemisia annua | reverse complement strand
TATAACCACTTATATAATAAATAAATAACGTAGTAAATAAAATAATAACGTAACGATAACTATTAACTATTAAGTTAGATTAATATTTATCGGAACCTTATTAAGGAAATACATAACGAATTTGCATTACGAGTTAATAACGGAAATACTCTTGAAAAAGGACCATAACGATTTTGAAAACAAATGATTTCTTCGATGGGAATTATTAAATATTCGAGTGCACGCTAAGTAAGTCCAAAGCTAATTTTCTTTCTTGTGATGACTAAGTTACCCTATTATTAGTGAAGTCTCGGATTTATTTATCGATAACGGGTCATTAATATCATTATTGGACCTATTGGACTGACGAGCCCAATAGGAGCCCAATAAGGACATTAAGCGACCATGTTGACGAAAAATACATCCTACGACTAGTGATATAACTTAAGGACCAATAAGTAAATCGGTAAATGGTTGGACTTATCAAGTTGACGAATTTGATAAGCCGTCGACCCTTCATACAATGACTTATCGATCAATGAGGTCATATCATTTGACTTTGACCCTTATGTGCTATATGTGAGTATACTATATATTTTGAGTGCTATTATGTGCTATGTGGACTATTTGACTTATTTGAGGTCTATGCCGTTAAGAGATTCTTGGACTATACATTTATGATATTATTTGAGGTGTTTATTTGGCGTGAGTTCACTTGAGTCGAGACTTTGTCTCTAGCACCCATACCAAACGATACCGAACGATACCAAGCGATGACTAAACTTTTCAAAGGACGTTTCTTTCGGAAAATAAATGGAAATTATTTGGGAGATTGAGGGAAGTAATTAACTTTCGAAAGCTATATTAAGTTAAGTTCTATATATATGATTAGGTTGTGCCAAGTCGTAGTTGCTGTGAAGTCTTAGCCATACCCTCTTTTGCTTATACGTATCTATCTTGATTCTACTTGCTCTATTGAGGTGAGTTTCATAGCCCCACTTTTACTCGTATTTTTAATCGTTTTTCTAAATTTGGGGGAGAACACATGCTGCTAGTTTTCTTGGACCTGCTACTACTTCGTTTTGCTATTGTGTTGACTAGTTTAGGATAGACGGAAGTAGACGTTGACCTAGAGCTAGGGCGTTTTGACCCTAGTTTGGAATAGACTCTGCTGCGGCCTAGATCCGGGGCAGTAATGGGTGGTTCCTTGCTGTGACCTGGCTAGTGACCGTTGAGGGGCCCGCTCACTATGACCATTCATCTTGCCTAAGATGATAAACTATTGATTGCGATTACGATGAGGTTGGATTGTGATGTCTATGCCTGCTCTAGTTACACATAGCGCTAAATCCTTCAGGTCCCGTATGATTTTTACTTTAAACCTATGAACTCACCAGCGAAAGCTGACATTTTTAAGCATGTTTTCTCAGGTAACTAGAAGTATTGCTTTCACTACTTGGACTACGGTGATGTGGCTCGGATCTTGGTTTGGTTTGAGGCATCGATGGAAACTCTGATATTTCTTTTATAAGACCTGTTTTTCTATTATCTGTTTTGGGCTTGCCTATCTAAAGATTATGGATTTATGTAAACTTTGACTTTTGTTGACTTTGGCTTACATTATTATCTATGCTATCTTGTTATCTATACTTGTGATGGTATCAATTCGTGTAGCACCCCGAAAGCTTGTAAGTCTTCCGCTGTACGAATTTTGGGGGTGTTACATTTAGATTGTTGAATTACTTATTATGGTGTTGCTGTGATCCTATGCTTGACATACCAGGAGTTTATAGGATGTGTGGGTAGAGATATTTAGCTTGTGTGGATACGTGAGCAGGTCTAGAGAGTCACTTATGTAATGATATGCATGTAAAAGCAAAAATTTACCTGTGGTAATACCTACTATAGGTATTGTAGTAGAAATGATGTAGGTGGGATTTTGTGGGTTGTTATATATTTGTTCCCTAGGTTTGCCTGAACTACAGCAAGAGTCTTAGACCTGCAATCTCTGGTCATGTGCCCAACTTTATGACAATTGTTACAGTTCACGGTGCATCGACCACTGTGGTGCAACTTGCAACGAGTGCAAAATAGGTGTTTTCAAGCATGACTTTCTTCTTTCCGGACCCAATAGCATAGACCTTGGCGATCTCTTGTGCTTGTTCGGGTTATTATTATTACCTTTCCAATGGTCTTCTCTTTTCCTCTTATTATCAACCACCTTCTCAGTGGCGTCCTGAATCAATAAGTTCATTAAACGATGAGCTATTGTGATGGTCTCATGAAGGTTAGTTGGGTTCGAAGCAATCACATTGTTTCTAGTAGTCGGAGGTAATCCAATCAATGTAACGCTCTATCTTGAGCGCCTCAGTACGAACCATCACTGGGCATAACAGTGCCAATTATGGGAGAAGACGAGTATAGGTTAACATATCAGTGCCCTTCACCTTATGGTTCCAGAATTTAGTCTCCAATTTCTTGACTTCATTATGAGGACAGTAATTCTTAAGAAACATTTCCTTAAACTCTTCCCAAGGCATAGTATAGGCCACATCAATTCCATCAGACTTAATTGTTCTACCAAGTCAACACCTCGTCTTTCAAAGTGAATGAAGCATACTTCACCTTTGCTTCCTCCTCGCAAATACAAACCTTAAACAAGATTCCATCTTTTCCAACTAACGCATTAAAACAACAACTCCCTCAGTTCCACCAAACTCAATTGGCATACAGCTTTGGAACTCCTTATACGTATAACCACGGTTATTGTTGTTAGGTCTAGAAGTCCCAATAGGAGTGTTCAGGTGATTTTACTAAGCTAGTAGCTCCGCTACATGCAGAAGTTGAGCGATCAATGCTTGAACATCAATAGCGGAATTAGGTAAAGTTTGATTGTTGGTAGCTTGAACAAGAGTTACAGGAGGTCGACCATGACGACCTGCATTTGCAGCAGCAACAGCAGATTGTGCTCGTGTGGTCCTGGTTGAGTTTCGTTTTGGAGCCATTGATCTAAATCGAAGAAATATGAAGACCATGAGATCATAAATAAAAAGAACGGTATGACAAGAAGATATAAGCATCAAAGATAGAGCATAAGAGAGAGAATCAACCACAGTAGCAATGACACGACAATCAGGATAAGAAGATCGGATTCGACATGTAAATAAGAGCCAATACAAGATTCCCAAAAGTACCCACGATAAAGATAGATGATATTGGTAGATGATAAAAAAACTCGAACCTCAAATTGAGAACTCCTCAGTTTAGTGTGTACAATAATTGCGACCAAATCCATAACTGATCAGGCCCTCGACATAGCAGCTCCTCATGTTTTCTTAGTGATTTCATGTTATATTGGACAAAAGATTCAAATATACATTAGAATTAAGCTTATCAAGTTTGTCTTCTTGGAGGAGGATTTAACCGTATTTCAACATAGTCCATGCCGAGCAAATCTGGAGGTTGTGAAATGGTTTTGGGCATACAGTGGTTAGCCACATTGGGCAATATCAAATGCAACTTCAATGAGTTGAGAATGAAGTTTGAGTACAATAATAAGAAGGCGTTGCTCAAGGGTACAACTAAACCACCACTGCAATGGGTTGAAGGTAAGAGACAAGTAAAAGCCATGGAGCATAAAGCACAAGCTGGGATTATGATGATGAGTGTTTACCCAAACACTGGTTTAGAACTATGGTCAGTTGAGAAGACAGAACCGAAAAAGCCATTGCCAGAATTGCAGTGATACGCTCGAATCAACCACTTAACCAAGGTAGGTCAATATAGTCAACCCTAGTGTATGTGCTCTGGTGAGTATAGTGTTTCCCCAGGCCGATAAGTCCCGACGAGGTGTGAAATGTTAAAACGGTTCAAGTTCAAGATCAAGTGATGTGAATAAGTGACAAGATATAATGAATATAGAACAAGGAAAAGTAATTCTACACTAAAAAGCATATAATAAGGCAGTTAAAACGTTAACATAAAGCTAATTAAACTTAAAACGTAATTTAAATTTAAAACGTGTGATTTAATTAAAAATAACATAAGTGCGAAAGCTTAAAAGTAGATTTTATGAAATTCTAATCCTATGGGTACGAAACAATTTTCCTTCTTACTAAATGACAAAAGAAAATTTTGAAAAAACGAATTTTAATTTTTTGAACCTTTTATTTCCTATGAATTAAATACTAAATAAAAGAAAATTAATGTTTAAAAATACCTAAACCATTGGGAAAAATCTGAATTTTTTTTGAAAACTAAACAAACCTATAACTAACTTGGGAAAAATATGAGGAGGGGAGAGAAATACCTAATAAGCAGTGAATAAGCACAAATAAGCAAATAAGCATTAAAGGAACAAAGATGTATTAAATATTAAATATTGAGAGATATGACAAGCAACAAAAGGTAGTCCATATGGTAAAGGGGGTGGTAGTGGTCTGTGCTATGTATCCAAGAGGTCACAGATTCGAACTTGTGCACCTCCCTTTTTTTTAAACATTTTTTTTTTCAATTTTTTTTAACAAACTTTTTAAACACATAAAAACCAACAAATTTTATAACTACAACTATTTCTAAAACTGAATAAATAAGCACTTATAAGGAAAAAGCATAACAGTGGGCTAAAACTAATAAAAGGAACTTATAAAACTTCTAAAAGCTGATAAGAAGCTACCTAAGGGGAATTTAAGCTAAGGCTTACTAGGGGGGATCTAAGTAAGCAAGGGGGAACCTATATAAGCAGTTATGAGAAGCTAAGTAGCAAAAAACAAGCACAAATTATCCTAGGCTGCTTGTGGTAAAAAATGGCTAAAGAGGCAAGTTAAGCTGCTAAGAAAAATTTAAAAAAATTCAAAAAAAAAATATAAGCAACTAGATTACCAACCCATTAACTTGCCTACCAAATGTCATTTAAAAAGGACTTTAAATGAAGAAATGAAAAATCAAAAACACCTTCTGATATGCACATTTTACAAATTCAGTTTTAAACGGGCTAGTTCGAGCTAATTAAAAGTTGTGAAAATAAATTAATAAAAAAATACCAGCAACTAAATAAGCAACCAAATATTTAGCATAACAAATTTTAGATAATAAGAACTTAAAATGAAGAAATGAAAAATCAAATATTAATTGCTGTTTGGGCGGTTTTGTGACTTGTGTGCAGTTTTTTTTTTTTTTTTTTTTTTTTTTTTTTTTTTTTTTTTGCAAAATGGGTAAATTTTGTATTTTGACTAATGAGACCTATATACCAGATGTCTAAGCTTTATATCTTGTAGTGAGCTAGTATGAAGCATAATCAACTACTAAATGAAGCTTAAACTAAATTCTTACCTAAGCTATTTCTAAAACAGTTGTGAATGAAATTTTTGAGAAAACTTGCTAAACCATCCTAAAACTATTTTGGATAACAGAATTTTAGTTGAAATCTACTGCTTAAATTAATCTAATACTGATCCAAATCCCATCTTTGAGTAGAAGCAAAGTTTTGCTAGAAAGTTACCATATTCCGAACACTCCCTTAAGGGGACTGTATTGGAAATCTTAAAAGGAAAAACAATATTCTAAACTAAGTGATGAAAGATAGGATCATAGTAAGCTATAATTAGATGAATTAGACAATAAGAAACCAAAAATGAGTAGTAAAATGAGCCAAGGCGAAATAAGCACAGAAAGCTAAGTAAATTAAAAATTTTCATTAAATAAATAAAATAGTACATGAATTAAGCAAACTATAAACTAAAACTATTCTATTATCACTCCTAATCCTAAATTACCTATCCTAAACCCTTGGATAACATCTTGGGCACCAAGTTGTTAATCACAGCCGTTTGATCATTTTATGCTCAAGGATTGCCAAGGTGGATGGGGGGACCATGGGAAGCATGTGAGTGAGTCTTTGCAGGTTATGGATGAGTTGGAAAGACTGAAAGAGACAGGGATACACTGTTCTTTCTTTGGCGCCAATTTTGGTGAGTGCTACAGTGGTTCAAGATTGGGGTGAAGGGTTCAATTGGGTCACAGGCTTAAAAGGGGTGGTGATGGGCTGATGGTGTATTGGGTTGGGTAATGGTGGACTTGGGATTTAGTTTAAGTGGGTTTAGTGGATTAGGATTATAGGATTAGTATTACTTAGGTTTTAATTAGTATAAGTAAATTTGTTTAGATAAAAAGTTTTAATAAAGGGTAAACTGCAAAAAATGTCCCTAAACTTTCGTGATTTTGCGAAGGTTGTCCTCATACAAGATTTTTAGCAAAAAATGTCCCTGAAGAGGTACTGTTCATGCAAAAAATATCCCTAAACTTTGCTCTTGCCTAACGCTTGTTAACTTTTCCATTAGTGGCATGTTAAATGACTATTTTACCCTCGCCTTTTGCAGGGACTTTTTTTTACCGTGTGAAATGACTATTTTACCCTCGCCTAGTAAGGGACATTTTTTGCAGATTTACTGTTCATCTTCTTGTTGACATGTCTCTCTGTAAGTGTGTATATCTTTATTTTCCAATACTTAACAAGGATTCTTTCACCATACCATGACCGGGACATTGTTTGTATTATATAATTCACTATCTTAACTTATGTGTGACATTTTAAAAATATAATGGTGACCCGACATTGTATGAGAACTACTGGAAGCAAAAGGGCATGTACCAGCTCAACAAACTAATACTCCGTAAACATCTAACAATTCTAATATACCAAAACATTCTTGTACCAGCTCAATCAATCACGATGGCCCAATATAAATTTCTAATCTCGGTATCACAATTCTATTTATCTACCGAATCACAATTCTATTTTCTCTCTCCATCAATTATAAACCACATTCAAGATTATAATTTCAGATCCGACTATTTCGGCGATCGGTTTCTTTCACGATTACCCAATATCGCTTTTGTCTCCATGCGTCTCTGCTTCGCTGTAACCCTAGCCGCCGCTTGCCGGAAGAAATTCTAACAAGATCTGTTTCGTCATTCACCTTGGTGGAGATCCACCACAAGCCTCGTTGTTGGCTTCTTTTTAAGATAGAAACAAACAGAGTATATGGACAACTTTGTTCTTGTTCTCTCTTTATAGTTTTCGAATAAATGAAAGTGGTGGTGAGTTTTGGATGTTGAGTATAAGGGTATTGACAGATGGGTGATTCATGTATGAAGTAAGTGAGGAATTGTGAGTTTTTGTGTATAGAAAATGGCAGAAAGGAAATGAGGTGGGTTTGGTGTGAGTCAGTTTCTTGTTTTCGCCGGTTTGACTCGCCGGATTTCGATTTTGTGTTTAGATCGAGGATAGTGTGGTGGATTTGTATGAGTGTCATTTTTTTGTGTGTGTTATCGCACAAGACAAGGTTAGTAAAAAGAAGATGAACAATAAATCTGCAAAAAATGTCCCTTACTAGGCGAGGGTAAAATAGTCATTTCACTTGGTAAAAAAAGGTCCTTGCAAAAGGCGAGGGTAAAATAGTCATTTAACACGCCACTAACGTGTAGTAACCCACAAATTCCCCACTAACTCCCTATAGGTTAGAAATGCCTTACTAACTTAACTTAGACCTTCATTAATCACAAACTAGGTTAGAAATGCCTATAGGAATTTTCCGAGCCAAATTTTTGCCTTATTATATCTTTATGACCTAACTAACCCTTAGACAAGCTCACGTATCCACCAACGCCAACCACTACTATGTTTACTTGATGTAAACATCCCGGTATGTCAAGTCAAGGTTACAAATACATTTTCACTAAGTAAACTATCACTCTAAGTACATTATACTCGTCAGAAAACCCTAATTGCACCTATGTGTTTACGGTTAGCTTTAAAACCTAATTTCTTATCCATACATGTTCTAAAGTGTTCAAGGATTAGGTATGACTTAAATTAGCAACCTTAGGATATATTAGACTCCCTAGATCATAGTACAACTCCCTAGAACTTAGGTACAAGTCCCATAAGCACAAAACCCTAACTAGGTCATAACTTCCCGGAAACTAGGTTTAACTTTCCCAAATCTTTACTATAAGCTACCACCACTTAGTATAAGCCTCCTAGGACTTAGTATTAGTCACTAAACATTCATTGGACTCTAAAGTAGGCAAAACTCTAAATTCTCTCTAGGCAAAACTAGGTTAAAAACTATACCTAAAACCTAAAACCTAGTTACTATAGAACCTCTAAACACCTCTAAGCACCTCTAAGCACCTCAAGCACCTCCCTAGCAGCCAATCAAGGAGGTGGATCACCTCCTTGTCACCTCCTTCACTCGTTAGAACCGCCATAGCCACAACCGGCCTAAGGGCGCCCCTAGCTACCCATAGCTCGCCATAGTCATCCTCCTAGCCACCCTTAATCACCATGTAGCTCTGCATAGTTACCTCCCCCTTCCTAGTCACCTCCTACTCCCTTTTCTTGCTTGCTACACAAACGGACCCTATAAATAGCGAGCAATCCCTCACCATTTCATTCCACACCACCCTCTCTTCTCTATTACATACATTTCTGTAGTATATAACCCTTAGAACCCTTAGGAGTCGAGTACAAGAGACTTGGTTCCTTGTCGAGTTAGGTTTTGAGCCGAGAAAACCCTAGTAGCCACGTTAAGGTTTCCACGACTTAGGATACGTGAGTAAGCTGTCTAAACCCCTACCCTATTTACCTAAGACCCAGGTGAGTTTCGTAGCCTCACACTTTTTAAATACTTTACAAACCCTGTGAGGGGGATACTTTCGTTAAACCGAATACAAGTCTTTTCTTTCGTTATTGCATAAGTGATACTATCTGCCACCATTACATAACTAAAATTCATGAGCCATAATCACTTGTGGGTTTTACACAAGTGAATGCGAGTATAGTTGATAGATCTATTGGAGTTTGACACCTCCTGTTGGTTTACCCCAGCCGGGTAACCAATAAGTACTATACTTGAAACCTCTAAGGATTAACTTTGGCAAGTTATCCTTCTTGTCCCCTCATGGTTGGGTCTGCAGCCCCCATGACCCGGACTGTTAACGTGCGGTTTCATGAGCTTAGTGCAATAATACTTATCAAAAACCTTTACTCCTCGAGTTTAAGCTGAACCCTGTGGAACTTGTATTCACTCTTTACTCACTAAAACCTATGACTCTCACTCAACCTAGTGTTGACTTTTAAGCATGTTATCCTAGGTATATGAGCCCTTTAGGAACCCTGGCACGATGTGACACTAGACAAGTGGACGTCCAAAATAGTTATCATTCATCAGTTTTCACCTAAAAACAAGTCTTTGGGACCACACTTTTGGTAAAAGTATATCTTTTATTGTAAAAGCTCTGATAAATAAATGAATGATAACACCTTTTTCAAAAACGTCTCTTTTTGAGTCGTTTTCTATTATCTTGTCTTTATTTCCATGAAGTAATACCCCAACTCTAAATCCGCTGCGATCTATGAAAAATGGGGGTGTTACATAACGGAAAAGTTAACAAGCGTTAGGCAAAAGCAAAGTTTAGGGACATTTTTTGCATGAACAGTACTTCTTCAGGGACAATTTTTGCTAAAAATCTTGTATGAGGACAACTTTCGCAAAATCGCGAAAGTTTAGGGACATTTTTTGCAGTTTACCCTTTAATAAAATTGATTTTGCAAAAAAAATATTTTTGTAGTTTTTTTTTTAATATATGATAATGATAATGATAATGATAATGATAATGATAATGATAATGATAATCATAATAACAACAACAACAACAACAACAACAACAACAACAACAACAACAACAACAACAACAACAACAACAATAATAATAATAATATGAAAAAAAACCATCGAAATAAGAAGCGTGTACATAGCAAACATAGGTGTAGCTCTTCATAGCAACAGATCAAATCCATATAGGCAGACAATGGGTCGATCGATAACGTCAAATGGCATAAAGCTCTACAACAGAGCTTAGGATCATTATCAAAAACACAGAAGTCAAACGATCGCAGGTCGAGAATTCAAACGTATCAAAACGTATGGTTATAAGGTAGATCAAACGTACAGATCGAAAGAGTCCTAAAGTCTCACTATTCGTAGATCGTCGTAAACGAAAACAGAAATCTAAGGCAACCTCCCCTTTCCTAGCCACCTCCTACTCCCTTTTCTTGCTTGCTACACAAACGGACCCTATAAATAGCGAGCAATCCCTCACCATTTCATTCCACACCACCCTCTCTTCTCTATTACATACATTTCTGTAGTATAGAACCCTTAGAACCCTTAGGAGTCAAGTACAAGAGCCTTGGTTCCTTGTCGAGTTAGGTTTTGAGCCGAGAAAACCCTAGTAGCCACGTTAAGGTTTCCACGACTTAGGATACGTGAGTAAGCTGTCTAAACCCCTAACCTATTTACCTAAGACCCAGGTGAGTTTCTTAGCCTCACACTTTTTAAATACTTTACAAACCCTGTGAGGGGGATACTTTCGTTAAACCGAATACAAGTCTTTTCTTTCGTTATTGCATAAGTGATACTATCTGCCACCATTACATAACTAAAATTCATGAGCGATAATCACTTGTGGGTTTTACACAAGTGAACGTGAGTATAGTTGATAGATCTATTGGAGTTTGACACCTCCTGTTGGTTTACCCCAGCCGAGTAACCAATAAGTACTATACTTGAAACCTCTAAGGATTAACTTTGGCAAGTTATCCTTCTTGTCCCCTCATGGTTGGGTCTGCAGCCCCCATGACCCGGACTGTTAACGTGCGGTTTCATGAGCTTAGTGAAATAATACTTATCAAAAACCTTTACTCCTCGAGTTTAAGCTGGACCCTGTGGAACTTGTATTCACTCTTTACTCACTAAAACCTATGACTCTCACTCAACCTAGTGTTGACTTTCAAGCATGTTATCCTAGGTATATGAGCCCTTTAGGAACCCTGGCACGGTGTGACACTAGACAAGTGGACGTCCAAAATAGTTGTCATTCAGCAGTTTTCACCTAATAACGAGTCTTTGGGACCACACTTTTGGTAAAAGTATATCTTTTACTGTAAAAACTCTGATAAATAAATGAATGATAACACCTTTTTCAAAAACGTCTCTTTTTGAGTCGTTTTCTATTATCTTGTCTTTATTTCCATGAAGTAATACCCCAACTCTAAATCCGCTGCGATCTATGAAAAATGGGGGTGTTACATAACGGAAAAGTTAACAAGCGTTAGGCAAAAGCGAAGTTTAGGGACATTTTTTGCATGAACAGTACTTCTTCAGGGACAATTTTTGCTAAAAATCTTGTATGAGGACCACTTTCGCAAAATCGCCAAAGTTTAGGGACATTTTTTGCAGTTTACCCTTTAATAAAATTGATTTTGAACAACAACAACAACAACAACAACAATAATAATAATAATAATAATAATAATGATAATAATAATAATAATAATAATAATAATAATAATAATAATAATAATAATAATAATAATAATAATAATAATAATAATAATAATAATAATAATAATAATAATAATAATAATAATAATAATAATAATAATAATATGAAACAAAACCATCGAAATAAGAAGCGTGTACATAGCAAACATAGGTGTAGCTCTTCATAGCAATAGATCAAATCCATATAGGCAGACAATGGGTCGATCGATAACGTCAAATGGCAGAAAGCTCTACAACAGAGCTTAGGATCATTATCAAAAACACAGAAGTCTAACGATCGCGGGTCGAGAATTCAAACGTATCAAAACGTACGGTGATAAGGTAGATCAAACGTACAGATCGAAAGAGTCCTAAAGTCTCACTATTCGTAGATCGTCGCAAACGAAAACAGAAATCTAAGGGTCCTCTAAGGCACTTCTCAAGACATCCTATGAACACAACAAGTGCACGTTATATGATGTAAGTATTATCACGCTGGCCAAACGTCATAATACTAGCATCATATAAATATGCCCTCATGATGGTCATACTTTGTCTCAATCCGTGAAACAATCCTACAAATCCACCTAACAGTCCAACTAACTCCTGGGTTGGTCCTATTCAAGATAACAAACGATGCCGGCAAAACAAATGAAGCTCGAAAAGACGTAACAAAGTCAAACAATCGTCATCAGAAAGAAACATGTCGCCAAGTCATCAATTCTTCCATCATTAAGTTCTTTAGGAAATCATCCCCTCAAAGTCTTCTTATGTCCAAAAAAAATCAGTCTTCGTTCGTCTTCCAATCTGAGAGGGACACGGAATCATTAACTTAAGTTTGATTTCCTCAAGCCTTCTGCAGTTCTTCTTGGAATGTGACTGAGCAATGTGAATCTCGGGTATGATTTGCAATCTCCTCGTCATCCAGTCTGCTTCCACTCTCAATTCATCTTAGTACAACCAAGATGAATAGGGAAGTAAGACTGTATGTTCTTCATCAGCTCCAGGTTCGCTGTCTTGACCAGGTTCCTGCGTGCTGCTCGTCCATTCTTCCGCCTTGCGTGGAATGTCATCAACTCTCCAGGGTAGTCACTGTTGTTTGTCATCTTCAGGTTCTATCCAACTCCATCCTCTGGTGGAAAACTTGGTGGTTCAACAAGAATCATATCCGAAATTTCAGGGTGCCAAAACATAATTCACACGAAAATGTTCATCTCTTGGCGGACAAAATAAGTGTAAGAGAACTTCATAACCGCGAAAGTAACGTACGAGTCTCCAGAGCAAAGATGATAACAAAAGTTAATGATCGGGAATCATGGTAAAGGATTTTTCAAAATAATTCAAAACACCAAAGGTGAGATATAGCAGAACAATCGTCAGCATCTCGAATGCTTAAGCAATCAAAACTCATATCAGAATCAAATCGAAGTTGACTCTCCGAGGAAAGACAGGTCAACCTGCAGACCTTTATCGTTCAAAGGGAAAGGAAATACTCTTATACTCGTGGTTAAACACCACCCGACTTCTCAGAGATGGAAGAGATGAGTAAAACAAAATCAAATAATGTCAGAATACTTACAGAGGATTTATCAAAAGCAAGATACGAACATAGAGTGCATCAAACACGTCATCGCCATGTAGATTCTCAGAATGCCCAAAGAGATGTCAAAAGGATGAACAAATAGATCAGGGATCGAAGATAAAATCAAAATAGCGTTATGCATTACCATGCAATCTTAAATGCCTTCCAACTTACCAGTGGTAAACTTAGGTGATGCGAAGATTTCTAATTCCAAAAAGGATGATTTCAAAAAGGCATAGCTAAACGTAAGGCACGAATCAGAGTAACGCGGAAGCAAACATACATAAGAAATCTCTTAAAGTCTACCCATTCCTTACCGGTCAAAACTTAAGTTCAAACAGGGGGTTCCTAAAGCAAGTTCTCAAAGTGGTTTCCTAAGTTCCTACAGTGGAAGCCTAATGGTCCAAAACTCACATGTCATAGCCTAAGCTCTACGGATGTTGCATCCGCCGATCCAAACCTGTAGCTCTGATACCATAATTGTAACACCCCAACCCGAGANAAACTTAAGTTCAAACAGGGGGTTCCTAAAGCAAGTTCTCAAAGTGGTTTCCTAAGTTCCTACAGTGGAAGCCTAATGGTCCAAAACTCACATGTCATAGCCTAAGCTCTACGGATGTTGCATCCGCCGATCCAAACCTGTAGCTCTGATACCATAATTGTAACACCCCAACCCGAGAAGGGCTAAAGTGTAACATTATGGAGTCAAATCGGAAAACAAGCGAAACGGAGATACATTACCATACAAAGTTTACAATTGTTACAAATGAAAACTAAACAAAGTACAAACTACAAAAGGGCCAATACTAAACTAAGCCCAACACAAATACTTCTAATCATCTCTAAGTCCAGCCAGTAGCTAATCAAGGTGAAGTCTTATAAGCCCAAAATAAGATCGGTCCGTCCATAACCCTGCTTCTTACTAAACCTGCCACATGAGAAAAGAAATGCGGCTGAGCTTACAAAGCTCAGTGAACAGATATCAACAAATAACAAAGCAATACAATAGAGTTAGGAATAATCAAAGGAATATGAAGATGGATTACATATGGTGTCAAATGGGTAATCAAAAGATATCAAGATTAAATGTAAGATATAATGTATGTAGAATCAGTATTTTACCCCAGGCCCAATCAATATACAATCCAATCCAATAGTAACCCAATATGGAGTGATCAACTCCCAATATGTGAGGGGTTGCAATGCACGCATACCCAGTCACCAAACAATGTAATATATAACCATGTAGTCAATATAGTAGTCTCAATCAAACAATCAATCAATCAATCAAATCTAGGATGCATCCACACGCCCCTGCAAACAAATCATAATCAGCAGTAGTCGATAACAAATCCGGGACGGTGGGGGACATCTCTCCAGCCCCACTAGAGTACATAACATTGGTGCATCAATGCTATGGTTGTGGCTACTCCACAACAAGTAACACCTGGGTAAAATACTGATAGGGTCAAGTAGTCAAGGTTCAATATCAAAGTGTAAGTGCCAAGTCATAATCAAAGGTTCAATGTCAAAGGCTCAATATCAAAGGTTCAGTATCAAAGGTTCAGTATCAAAGGTGCAGTATCAAAGGTGCAGTATCAAAGGTTCAGTATCAAAGGTCAATGTCAGAGGATCAATCAAATCGTGGNAATATCAAAGTGTAAGTGCCAAGTCATAATCAAAGGTTCAATGTCAAAGGCTCAATATCAAAGGTTCAGTATCAAAGGTTCAGTATCAAAGGTGCAGTATCAAAGGTGCAGTATCAAAGGTTCAGTATCAAAGGTCAATGTCAGAGGATCAATCAAATCGTGGCAGAATTAAGCGGTTAAGCTTAAACACCTCGAGTCGTAGTCCCAACGAGGGTTGAACTGATCTCGTCACTCAAAATCGTGAGTTATGTGAAGTGAATGAGTTTAAAAGATTGTTTTGTTTTGATTAAACTACAAACGACAATTAAAATGCGGTTAAAGTAAAGGAAAGCAATAAAGTGACGCAAAAAAAATAAACAAGTAAAGTTGCATGAAGTGAAGTGACTTAAAGAAAGCGATAATTAAAATGCGATAAGTAATTAAAACGGTAAACGAATTTAAAGACAATATGTTTGCAAAGCGACGTGAGTAAGTTTGTTAAATGTGAGCTAATGGTTTGTGACGAATTATTTTCTTTTCTCGAGATTAGTTGTCAATTAATCTTTAGAAGAGATAATAACTCTAGACAAGTGATTTAATCGTTCTCAGGCTTTTGTTCTTCGAATAATAAAATCACAAGTCTAAATAATCTTAATGATTATTAATCACAAACATTTAACGTTCACACTTAGCTCACAAACCCGAATCACTAAGCAAACACGAATTAAACTACTCAAGACTCATTTTGAAGAAAGTAAAGCAATAAAGAAATTAAACTTGAACTTGGAAAATAAATTGTTTTTGGTTTTTAAGATTTAGAAGACGAAAAGTAAATTAACTAAACTTTAAAAGAAAAATTAAAGACTAGGTGACATTAAACGAAAATAAAGTTTAACTCTAAAGACGAAGAGACATTGAACTTAAAGAAAACGTTCATTGATAAAATAAAGTGACTCGATAAAAGAAACATACTAGATAGACCAAACTAAAATTCGGCAGAGTTTCGTTTAGGAAAAACAAATAATATCCTCACTCGATAAGACGATGAGGGAAAATGTGCCTAACTCGGCATATGAAATAACACTCGATGAAAAACTAAGGACCAAACTTGCAAAACTAAAGACCAAACTCGCAAATTATGAAAGTGATACTCGCAAGAAATGAAAGTGATACTCGCCAAAAAAAAATAAATAAATAAAAAAAAAATAAAAAATAAAAAAAAAGACCAAACTCGCAGAAAACAGCCATACTCGCAAAAATAAATCTCATACCCGCAAATCTGAAACCTTACTCGCTAAAAGAAACATGATACTCGCAATATATAGACTCCTTACTCGCAAGAAAATTCGTTGCCAAGATAATACTCGCAAGAAATCATAGCATACTCGCTATTAGAGAACTCATACTCGCTAGGATCACATGTACCATTTCATACTCTCTAAATAGAAACTGAAACTCGCTAAAAAAATGATCCATACTCGCTAAACCCTAACTCTAAACTCGCAAAACAAAAGAAAAACAGATTTGGATTTTTGTTACGTGAACAAGAGATTAAAACCTAATAAAAACTTATAAAAACTGTTTTAGAAAACTAATTTTAATGACAAATAAGCTTATGTATAAGCCAAATAGCTAACGAACCAAAAACTAGCCCTAACCCATATTTTTTATATTTATTCGAACGAAATACATGCAAAGGTGATAAGAAATTTATGAAAGCTTTTCTAAAAGATTAGGATAAACGTAAACAAAGATTAACAAAGACTCAAAACTTATAAAGATCAAGAAGAAAGATGAAGGTGAATGATAATAAGCTAAAGAAAATAATACATGTAAATAAAACTTGCATTAATAAAATGTAAAACTTACACTAAGACTCAAAAATAAAACTAAAGACTAACTAAAAATGAAGACTAAAGACTAGCTTCAAAATGAAGCCACCCATGGGGTATTTATCATGCTTGGAGGGGTTCAAGTTTGCCTTCGTGTACATTTTGCCCCCTAGACTTTTACATCTCATGAAACCAACACATAAACTACATTACAAGACTACTAAACGTTTCAAATACTAAATGTAGCTTCTTGTAACTTGAGGCTTCGTGTTGACGTGCTTTCCAAAGGTCTTTGAAGACTTAAAAGTGATCACTTGCTCGAATTTGTGAAGCTTATCTTCATATTTAACTTTGAACTTCGATTAAGTGTCTCTTTCATTTTCTTGAGCCTTTAAGAAAATAAATACGTCGTCACGGGCTTTTCTTAAGTAGATATCATCGTTGACTCGGCTTCTTGACACTTTTCCACATCTCGTGCTCGTTTTAGGCTTTTTGGTTGATTTTCGTGTTGTTTTTGCAATATCCTTTCCTGCACAGTCACAAACACAAAAACACGATATCTTTGGCGTTTAACGTTAGTTTTTGGTCTTTAAGAGTCTGAAAATAGTGAATAAAAGGTATGTGAATAAGCGCATACCAAATATCAACGGGTCACAATGGAGAGATCAAGGCCAAAGTTCCCAATCCACCAGGTTCACTATTCCAAGTTCCAAAGTCCCATAGTTCATGATCAAAGGGTCATAATGAGAGTTTAAACAAAAGTTCATTTTAGCAGGTACCCATCACTTGTTCTAAAAGGTTCGTAGTATAATCCCATTTAAAAAGGTTTATAACAAGGGTTCAGTTAGAAAGATCTTCCAAAATATGACATTTGTAAAAGTGATCTTTAATAAAGGTTTTCGAAAAATATTCTTCAAAAGTGTATTTATGCAATTATAAAATCTCATATAAAAGTGGTCTTACAATCACATTAAAAGTGTCGTCGTAAAATATTTACTCCTTCAAATGTTCCCATGTCATAATTAAGAAAAGAGATTTCATCTCCCGTTATAATATCCCAAAAGAATATCCAAGGTCTCACAAAGGTTCAAAGATTAAGGTCACAAAAGGTTATCGAACGGATCGTAAGAGTTCAAACGAATAACAATAGGATCACAAATACCAGTGAAACACACCAATCATGGAGCCAAGTATGAAGGATCATAACCAAGACCAAACAGAATTCATAACACGATAATCAAGTCAAAGAAAGAGTCATGAGAGAGAAAGTGTGCACTCTTACTCAAAGAGTACGGAATATCTGTACCTTAGTCCAAATGCAAAAGCAAGGTCACAAATCAAAGAGAGGATGGATCACTCCCGCTTCACCGAACCTAGAAGAGAATGGATACAAATCAAGACGAGTCTAAATCACTTATGTTTCCTCTTTTAGTTATCTTTCCATTTTTAGAAACTTTCCATATTTAGCAGCTTTCTATATTAGGTAACTTTCCATATTTAGTAACTTCCCACTTTAAGTAGTTCAAGCATTTTAGGATACTTTCTATTTTTAGTAAGTTTCCTTATTTAGAAGGTTTCCATAAATAGTACTTTCCAAAAATAGCAGGTTTCCATAATTAGCAGATTTCCAAAATTAGCGAGTTTCCAAATGTTAACATATTCTTATAATTTAGTTTTACCATGTTATCAAGTTCCATAGTCTCAAGTATTACAGATTTCATTTTATGGAGATTTTGTGAAATTAGGGTTTCGTATGATCACCGAATATGTTTTAGGGTTAAAAGTGTTAATATCACAAGTTAAGGGTCACAAATGGAAGTATTCACATTATAACACATGAACATAAGTCAAGAATACCAAATATGCCAATTTTACACTTCACACCCTTTAGTTTCTAAAGTTTCCATTTTAATCCTTTAATTATCCATTTTCCATATTTAAACCATTAACTAACATAATTAACACATAAGCCACATAACTTTACAAAAATGTCATAAACAGCCCCTCAACTAATTTTAGACCGAAATATATCTCATAATTCCATATTTACATTTTAGTCCTCCAAATTTCACTATTTACAATTTAACCCTTTTAATTATCAAATTAACATATAAACCACATAATTAACCAAATAACCACATAAGTCCACCAAGTATCACAAAATTACCAATTAGGCCAAACATACACACCATTAAGTCAACATGACATTTAAGAACATACTCCATGTGGGACATGCATTAGGGCACCAAACCATCAAAATAACACATTAAACATACATTTGACACATGCATATGACCGGTTTTCTAACAGAATTTAGCCCACTAAGCGAATTTTCCAAACATATCAGAATCCCAAAATAAAAATCACCAAAATTCTCACAGAAGCACATATGTCTTGAGAGTCTACATGAATTTTCTAAGATTTTATTTTTAAGTGTAGCTCCATATGAAAAATCGTTTTCCCAGACCTACCCAGAAAATTAACTGCACAAACATGCAGAAAGTTTGCACTTAACATACCCATTTAAACACCTTAGAAAAATCCACAAAAATTTCAGGAAGTCACACATAACCCAAATATAACTCCTGTAAAAGGAGAGCGTCTAAATCCTTATGGTTTAGAAATGAAAAATCATAAACCACAACCGAAATAAAATTCTGCAAATCACAGTTTTGACATATCATCACATAAAATTCAAAAACACGACCAAATCAACCTCAATCACATCCAAACTAATTGGAACACTTAATTAGGACCTTAAACTGAGTTTACAAACAAAAATTATGAATTACCCATTTACCAAACTCGTTTGATGATGCATACATATTCAGCTAACAAATCTGTCCCAAATCAACAACGACATAAACCCTAATTCCTTTACCCCTTTTAATCCAATAATTAACAAACTAATTATCTAATTCATATCATATCATCATTATAAACATGTTATCATCATCATATCATCAAATTTAATCCATTTTTCATCATATGAATTTAAGGCCGATTTGTATATGTATGTATAGATCAATTCGTATCTTTTTGGTTTTCACGTATCATGATTATCGTAACGAAAGGAAAATAAAGAGATAAACAAAGATCAAAATAAGAGATACCAAGCCCTTCACAAGGGAGACATGCCACGAATTAGAGGCGAAAACACAAGAGTGATGCCTTTAAATGCTTCCAAATGGATCCCTACGAGCAACAAATCTTCTCACGAACACGTATGATTAATCACCAGAGATCAAAAGTCAAGAATTTGTGGAGTAAGGTTGTGTTTGGTTCGTTCATGTAGAGAGGAGAAGAAGAATATGGTCAAGTATATGCTTTAAGAAGATAATGACACTTAAATGTGATTATCATGACTTTAATTTTGATTTGAAATAAAAATGGAAGGTTTTATCAATCACCATTAAAGGGGGCGGCACAATTGGGGTAATTAGAAGGATAATTTGACCAACTTTTGTAATAAAATACTTTAGGTTATGTAATATAATTCATTTCATAAGTTGTGTACATGTTCAAAGGTTTTTGGACCCGTTAGGTCACGTAACGTGCAACATTCGTTTCTTAGTCCAAATTTCATATTCTTGAGTTCTTATAATGTTGTAGTAGCTCAAATGTTATTTACTTGAAGTTACATGTTCATGTTTGTGATCGTACGATAACCGTTTTTGATTTAGGGCTTGTGTGGTAAACGTACACAATTCTTCAAAACTTCAAATTGGAGGGTATTTTAGTAATTTAAACATGTTACGAAAATGTGAGTTTTACATAATAACCAATGAAATTTTTGGCTCAGACGTTACAGTTAACCGCTTAAGTGTAGTCTATTGGCCAAAGAGTTTGTGACTATCATCATTATAATGTGAGAGATACCGGGGAGATATATCAGGTTTAATTTTGTTTAGGTGTAAACAATCTTGAAGTGGTCACATCTACCTCCAGAAAAAGAAGGGTCTTTGGTTTGAGTTTGTTTGACAGTGGATACAAACTCATTAAATTACGTGGTAACAATAGTTACCTAAAAAACTATCACACTTTCAAATTGCAACTATTAAAGAATGATTTTGCTAACATATGTCGACTAAACACATGTTAATGTGTAAATAAAAGCAATGCCTGAGTTCATTAAATAAAAATTATGTCTAGTTATAATAAGTTTAGGGAAATGATACTTACACGGAGGTTTTTTATCAATACACAGAAATTTTATGTAAAGTTACGAGTCTACCCTCGACATAATTCTACCCCTTTTTAAGTCAAAACCCATTGCTCCAAAATTCCAAACCCGAGCTCTTCTTTATGAATTTCACGACGTCTCTCCACATGCGTAACAACCAATTAAAAGTTATTAGATATCACTCTGAAATTTTGAATTAAGCAATTTCTAAAATAGTCTTCGAGCTCGTTATCATCGATGAGTTATATTCAAATAAATTCCAGCGAGCTCGTGCAGAATTCTTATATTAATCAGTTAATCATGAAAATACGAGGTTGGATACATCTTTATTAAATGAATTATTTCATGTAGATGATGACAAACATGGTGCCATTCCACAGCTGCATACATTTTCGGCACCAGTTAGTTATAATATTAAGCAAAACGAACAAAATGTGTAACAGTTCATCAACTTGGCTTGTATGTAATGTCTTTTCATATTTTGGTTACTGAGAGTGTAAAATGTAGATCCATATTCTCCTTAATGAAGAAGACTCACTATACTTATTATTATATACTACTTTATTGGTTTCGATAACCAGTCGTAAAAGAAGAATGGAATAGTGAAAGAATATTTAAAGCCATACTTAATGAAGAAGACTCACTATACTTATTATTATATACTACTTTATTGGTTTCGATAACCAGTCGTAAAAGAAGAATGGAATAGTGAAAGAATATTTAAAGCCATACGATATGATCGAGCATATGAGCATCTAATATATAAGTCATGAAGTGTTCTGTTGACAACTACCTGTACATGATGTGTTCGGTTAGCGGTGCCGGAAAGTCATGTACTCATGTGCCAACGGTAGAATGTCAACAGAAGGTGAGGAGGAAGATTAAAGCTTTAAAGATTTTGTTGAAACTAGTAAGGTGAAATGATGAATTAGAGGTGTTGTTAGTTTGTTACTATTTACGTGTAGGCTTTGAAGATCAAGAAAAACTGGGTAATATATATGGAGGGTAAAATAGATAATTCATCTTATTTTTATGTGTATGGATCAATTTGATCCGTGTACATACCACTTGCCATAAGTTTATCATGGCATATTAAATGTATTTTTATTTAAATAAGAAATTTTGTGCTTATTAATATCACGATAACATTTGTCTGGTTGGCATAAGAAAAGCAAAACTCCAGAAACATGTTAATGTGAATAAAAGGAATATTTTAGTATATTAAACTTAAAATTATGTATAAATATAGTAAATTATAAGTGTCGGTGATTTTAGTGTCATCAACTATTTTCGGTAATTATAATTTATAAGAGACCAATGTAATTTCATATTAAGCTCTGATACGAGTAATGGAAAATGTGAAATACATACTCGTTTGAGTTAATGTATTTTTGACCATGACAAAGATGCAAAGATCGAGGGTGCTGCCCCCCTTGCAAGGTCAAGGGGTAGCGCCCCTTGTGAGGGTCCCGCTCCCAAGTGAGCGGGCGGGGTTCGATGGGAAGCTGCCCCTCGCTAGTGTCTCGTGCATCATCCAAATGAGATACCCATTTTTCCACCAAAACTAGCCGACGCAACTATTGGCCAAAAGTCATGGCTGTTGAGATCCAACCGTTCCTAACTGTCTGTAACGACCCACTAACTTCCCCTTAGGTTAGAAATGCCTTACTAACTTAACTTAGGCCCTCACTAAGCACAATCTAGGTTAGAAATGCCTATAGGATTTTCCCGAGCCAAAGTTTTGCTTTATTATATCTTTATGACCTAACTAACCTCCAGACAAGCTCGTGTATCCACCTATGCCAACCACCACTATGTTTACATGATGTAGACATCCCGGTATGTCAAGTAAAGGTTATAAACATATTTTCACTAAGAAAACTATCACTCTAACACACCATACTTGCTAGAAAACCCTAATTGCACCTATGTGTTTACGGTTGTCTTTAAAACCCTAATTGCTTATCCATACATGTTCTAAAGTGTTCAAGGCTTAGGTATGACTTACATTAGTAACCTTAGGTTATATTAGACTCCCTAGAACATAGTACAACTTCTTAGAACTTAGGTACAAGTCACATAAGCACAAAACCCTAACTAGGTCACAACTTTCCGAAAACTAGGTTTAACTTTCCCAAAACTTTACCATAAGCTATCACCACTTAGTATAAGCCCCCTAGGACTTAATATTAGTCATTAGACACTCATAGGACACCAAATTAGGCACTAAACCCTAGGCTAAACCTAAAAATCTCACTAGACAAAACTAGTGTAACACCCCCATTTTCACGGATCGCAGCGGATTTAGGGTTAGGGTATTACTTCATGGAATCACAGTCACAATAATAGAAAACGACTCGAAAAAAGACGTTTTTATAAATAATTTATCATTCATTAAAATATCAGAGTTTTATTAAGATGAGGTACCGTGAATCTAAGTGTGAAATAGTGTTTGAATGATAACAGGATTGAAAGTCCTCCGAGTTCAGTGCCACTTCCTGCCATAGCTTCGTAACGGCTCTATACCTAGGATACATGCTTAAAGAGTCAACACTAGGTGTTGAGGGAGAGTCATAGGTTTGAGTGATGGTGTGTGAATACAAGTTTAGTAAAGCATGGGCTACGATGTCTTACACTCATGTAAAGTGTTAGAAACAGTATTTAAACAGTTTGTGTCTCTCAGTATTGTATGATCAGTACAATACTAAAGAGAGAGTGTTATTGCACTAAGCTCATGAAACCGCACTTTAACAGTCCGGGTCATGGGGGCTGCGGACCCAACCATGAGGGGACAAGAAGGATAACTTGCCAAAGTTAATCCTTAGAGGTTTCAAGTATAGTACTTATGTGTGCCCAAGACACAGGCAAACCAACGGGAGGTGTCAAACTCCAATAGATCTATCAACTATACTCGCGTTCACTTGTGTAAAACCCACAAGTGATTATGGCTCATGAATTTTAGTTATGTAATGGTGGTAGATAGTATCATGTGCAATAACGAAAGAAAATACTTGTATTTGGTTTTTAAAGCAAGTAACATGTATCCCCCTCATAGGGTTTGGAAAACATTTAGAAAGCGTTTAAAAGGTGGGAGGCTATGAAAACTCACTTGGGCCTTGTGAAATGTGATTGATGTTAAAAGTGACTCGGAGACTAGACTGCCTACTCACGTTTCCCGGGGTTTGTTGATGTGGGTGTATGTCAAGCTTTAGTTATCTTAATTTAAGTTTTCTCAAGTAATAATTCTTAGGGTTTTTAATGTTTTAGATATAACATAACACCGTTCAGGCCATCACAATCCAGAATTATATAAGACTCCTCACATGAAGCTCCCTAGTATTGTATTATGTTATCAACATAATACCGTTCGGGCCATCATAATTCAGAAGTATATAACCATCACATGAAGTTCCGTAGTATTGTGTCATGTTGTTAAGTATTTAGATTATAACATAACACCATTTGGGCCATCACAATTCAGAAGTATAAGACTCCTCACATGAAGCTCCCTACTATTGTATTATGTCATCAACATAATACCGTTCGGGCCATCATAATTCAAAAGTTAATAATCCTTCCATGAAGCTCCCTACTATTGTGTCATGTTATTAAGTACTAGTCTTAAATATGATATATCACCCTTCGGGCCATCATAATCCAGAGGTCATGCAATAATCGTTTGAGAAGCCAGGGCACTTTAAATCGTAAACCCAGCAAACTCGTCAAAACGAAATATCCACATGATACCCCTCACATGAAGCTCCCTACTATTGTGACACATTACATAAAATATAGCACTATTATTTATTAAGCAAATATTTCATTTTATACCCTTATAGTTTGTATATTTCCAAAATCTACCCTAGACTTATAAACTTATAACATTTAAGCATATAAGTTCCTAGACTTTACACAATTAGCCCATATACTTCTATATCTTAGGGAAATGGCATAAATGACCCTTAGACAAATAAGTTTTCAGAATTTACCATTTATACCCTTAACTTTCTAATATTTGCAAAACTAGTCCTTATAAGTTTATAACTATTTTACTTTTTATCCTAAGGTTATAGAACTTTGCAAAAAGGGTCCTTATACTTATAACTTCTAAGAAATGTCAAAAATAGTCCCTAGACTTAATATTTTCAGAAAGTTACCATATATACCCCTATGCATGAAAACTATTGCAAAACTAGTCCTTTTTCCAAGCAAATTGTATTTTAATGAGACAACTAAGTTTCCTAGCTTATGATTAGTTAATATATACTTAACTAAGTCTCCTAAATCATATTATATCACATAATAAGGCAATTTAGCACATAAACACATAATTATCTATAATTAGGGTTTTAAAAAGAAAACGTGTAAAAGAAAATGAGCAAGGCTTAGGCAAGGGTTCCTAGGTGATCTAAGGCATCTTATATCTATCCTAGGTCAGTACTAAAGTCATTAGAACAAGTATAAGGGCTTACGTGATAAGGGGAGGGCTTAACGAGGGTGTTGCTAGGTTTTAGGGTTTCTCGGCTAGTTTTTACTTCGACAAGGGTTCTAGGTCTAATGTTCTCGACTTCTAAGACTACTAGGGACCTTATACTACTGCTATGGACAGAGGGTTTGAGGTAGAGAAGTGAGGAGGTGTGATTTGAAGTGAAAGGGTGGTACGGGGTATTTATAGGCCACGTTAACCCCCTAGGTTAAGAAAACTTGGAGTGGTGGCCAAGTTAACGTGAGGAGGTGGTCAAAGGCAGTGTGGGGGAGGCTAGGTAGTAGGTAGGGGGCTGGAGAGGCGGTGGTAGGGTGTTTGTGGTGGAGATTATGCCATATAAGGTCTAAAATGGTTTAAAATGACAAGTAGCTTACAAAGCTAGTTGTAAGCTACTTGTAAGGTGTGTGCTAGGTTGCTAGGTAGTGAAAAGGTGGTGTGTAAGCTGCTTGTAAGCTGCTAGAGTTGTTTGTGGTGCTTATGGTGCTAGTTTAGTCTTAGTTTTAGGCTTAATCTATGTTTAGGGTTAAGTTTAGGATTAGGGTTTTAGGTCAGGGATTGGTACTTAGATTAGGGTCCTAAGAGTGATTAGTGACTAATATTAAGGTGTAGGAGTCATTTCCTAGGTGGTGGTAGCTTATACTAAAGGTTTCAGAAGGTTTTGACCTAGTTTCGAGTCCTAAATGACCTTGTTTTGCTTAGTGAGGGATTAGGGTCTATCTTATAGTTTAATGCCTAGATTAGTGTCCTATGAGTGTTTAGTGACTAATATTATGACTTAGGAGGCTTATACTAAGTGGTGGTAGCCTATGGTAAAGATTTGGGATAGTTTAGACCTAGTTTTGGGAAGTTATGACCTAGTTAGGGTTTTGTGCTTAAGGGACTTGTACCTAGGTTCTAAGAGATTGTACTAGGGTCTAGAGGTGCTAAGATATCCTAATGATACTAAGGTATCTCATACATAAGCCTTGGACACTTTCAAACTAATTCAGATAAGCAATTAGGGTTTTGTAAACACATAGACCTAATTAGGGTTTGTTTAGGGTTTATTGTAATACTGTGATGAGTTTAGTGTGTTAGATTGATATATTACTTATTGTGCTAGTGTTGTAATCTTATGCTTGACATTCCAGGAGTTCACAGAGTGTGAGTGTAGAGATAGTTGGCTTGTGTAGATACGTGAGCAGGTCTAGAGAGTCATGCAAGTAGTTAATGCATAAAAAAAGCAAAAATTTACCTGTGAAATACCTGATATAGGTATTTATAGTGGGAATGATAGTGATGAGATTTTGTGGGTTGCTACAACTAGGTTAAAACTAAACCTAAAAACCTAAAACTAGCTACTATACTACTCTAAACTACCAAGCAAGCTACCTAGCACATCCCTTATACTTAGCTACCACCCTAGCACCTCTAAGCACCCAAGCAAGGTGATGCGTCATCACCTTGTCACCTTCTTCCCCAAAACTGCCTCTGTCGGCTCTCTACCTCCAGAACCGGCCTATGGCACCCCCTAGCTACTCCATAGCTGAGCTTGGTCACCTCCTGGACCTGCAACACCATGCCATAGCCTTGCTTACACCACCTCCCCCCTCCTCGACACCTAGCAAACCGTTTCTTGCTCAATACTCCATACGCGACTATAAATACCCCTCCCCTCCCTTCATTCTTCTTCACACCTCTTCTCTTCTCCCCTACTTCATATTTCTGTAGTATAAGACCCTTAGAAGCCTAAGAGATCGAGTAGCAAAGCCTTGGCCAAGTCGAGTTGTGGTTTTGAGCCGAGAGAAACCCTAGGTACCCTTAAGCCCTCGTTACCCTTTCCCCGACCTAGGTAAGCCTTAACTCTTGATCTAGTAACCTTAGAATAAACCTAGGACACTTAGGATAAGCCTTAGAAACTATAGGATAGCCTTAAACCTTCTTATTTGCATGCTTTCATTTCGTAACCCTAGATATAGTCAATTGCATGTTTACGTGTGATATAGCCTATTCTTGTGATATAATCTGAATTATATGACCTATTTGAACTTATAAGACCTAAACATGGGCTAGGAAACTTAGTTGCTAGGTTAAAATATAGTTTACATGTATTTAGGACTAGTTTTGCAAAACTTTACATGCATAGGGGTATATATGGTAAATTCTTGAAACTATAAAGTCTAGGGACTGTTTTTGACATTTCTAAGAAGTTATAAGTACAAGGACTCATATTGCCAAGTTTTGAAACCTTAGGATATAAATTAAAATAAGTTATAAACTAAACAGGACTAGTTTTGCAAATATTATAAAGTTAAGGGTAAAAAGAATAAATAATGAAAGTTAGTATAGTTTAAGGATCATTTTTGCAATTTCTTTAAAATATATAAGTATAGGGACTAAATATGCATAAGTTAGAAAGTTATATGCTTAATTGTTATAAGTTTATAAGTATAGGGTAGAAAATGTAAATATATAAAACTTAAAGGGTATAAACGGAATATTTTCATATAAGTATAAAACCTATTTTTAAGTTAGAAACATAACACAATACTAGGGAGTTTCATGCGAGGAGTACTATGTGGATATTTCGATTTGACGAGTTTGCTGGGTTTACGATTTAAAGTGCCCTGGCTCCTCAAACGATTATTGCATATACTTCTGAGTTATGATGGCCCGAACGGTGTTATGTTATAACTAAACCATAATAACAACATAATTCAATAGTAGGGAGCTTCGTGTGAGGAGTATTAACTTCTAAATTATGATGGCCCGAACGGTATTATGTTGATAACATAATACAATAGTAGGGAGCTTCATGTGAGGAGTCATATACTTCTGAATTACAATGGCCCGAACGGTGTTATGTTATATATAAAAACCCTAAGAGTGATTAGTTAAGAAAACCTAGACTAAGACTTGACATACACACACCTACACCAACCCAAGATACGTGAGTGAGTTGTCTAAACCCCTACTTTAATTATCTTAAGACCCAGGTGAGTTTTCATAGCCTCACACCTTTTAAACGCTTTTTAAATGCTTTACAAACCCTGTGAGGGGGATACATGCTTTAAACCAAATACAAGTCTTTTTCTTTGGTTATTGCACGAGTAAACTAACTGCCACCACTACATAACTATAACTCATGAATCTAATCGTTTGGGATATTTTACCCACTCGAACGCGAGTATAGTTGATAGATCTATTGGAGTTTGACAACTCCCGTTGGTATTAACACCTTTCAGGGTGGTACCAATAAGTACTATACTTGAACCCACTGAAGGATTAACTTTGGCAAGTTATCCTTCCCATCCCCTCATGTTGGGTCTGCAGCCCACATGAACCGGATTGTTAACGTGTGGTTCATGAGCTTAGTGCAATATACCTTCTATCACTAAACTTTTCCACACATAGGGTTTAAGTTGAACCCTGTGGAACTTGTATTCATACCCTAACTACTTAAACCTATGACTCTCACTCAACATACGTGTTGACTTTTAAGCATGTTATCCTAGGTAAATAGGCACTATAGGAACCCCTGGCACGGAGAAGTACTGGACATGAGAATGTCCAGAATAGTTATCATTCATCAGTTTTGTGTCTAAACCCGAATCTTAGGGACCTCTCTTTTGGTAAAAGTATATCTTTTACTGTAAAAACTCTAATGAATAAATGAATGATAACGTCTTTTTCAAAAACGTCTCTTTTCGAGTCATTTTCTATATCTTGTCTTTGTTTCCATGAAGTAATACCCCAAACACTTAATCCGCTGCGATCAGTGAAAAATGGGGGTGTTACAGATTGGTACCAGAGCCTTGGTTATAGAGAACAAAAGGATTTTTCCTAAACTATAACCACTTTTTCAAAAAGTCCTCCATGTCACTAGGATCCCCGAACTTGCCTTTAGACTCCCCGACTTGCCTTTAAGTTAGGATTCCTAGACTTGCCTTTAAGTTAGGATTCCTAGACTTGCCTTTAGGTTAGAACCCCCGAATTGCCGTTAGGATAGATTCCCCACTATTTCCTCTAGAATAGAAACCCCACTATTAGTATTGCCTCTAGGATATACCTACTTAGGTTAGAGTTATGCTAAGATACTCTTTCGGGTATTACAGTAGATATGTCATCCTTTAACAATCCTATCATCGTGTTGGATACCAATGATACGGATACTTCATCCGATAATTATGAATTTACCCCAGCTACCCCTACCCACTCATCTTCTGGTTCTAATTCTCCGAAAGAATTAGCCCAGAATATCTTAACTAACCTAGGATTAGAACTTTCCCCGAATGATCCCTATATGCAAGCATATAATGGGTATATGCAAACATATGGTGGAGACATTCCTACCGTACCCACTATAACCCCTACCCCATCTATACCCCATTATAATAGTCAAGATCGTTATGTTCCCGAAATAGTTTCACCTCCCCATAAGAAATTACGTATTATACCACCTTCACCTCCCCCTAGGTTTGAAATAGGTAGTAGTTCATATAAAACGCCTTTAGAAAGTGTTAGCCTTGAAAATAATGTTATATGTTGGAAATTGTATTAGTTTAAAGCACAAGGACTAGTTCTGTCAATAGGACTTAGTTTAGTGTTTTGGTAGTATATATACTCTCCTAGTTGCAACTAGGAGAGGTTGGATGTTCATGTAATAAGAAGTGTGTGTGTTTTCATTCTTTCTCTCTCTAGAAAACACACACATCTTCCCCAATTCTTTAATCTAATATACCATGTTTAACCTTTATTTCGAGCATCCCCGACCTCCTGAATATAGATTCTTGGTTATTACAATTGGTATCAAGAGCTAACCAGGGGCGATTCGTGGTGTTTTTGGTGTTTAGTAGCTAGTCGATTGGTTTAGTGGCGGATTTTAATGGTGTTACATCCTTGGGTTTCATCTAGATCTTTCATATAGCGTTACTAGGATTTGTTATGGTTTTGATATTGGGTTTTTATGGTGATGTTTCGTGGGGTATGTCGTGGGTTTTTATGGCTGTTCGTACGCTCCTAACCCTAGTTTGAGCGAGTTTCGTTTCTTTAGCGAGTAATGCTTTTATGCTTATCCGTTGCGAGTAAGGATTTAATTCTTTAGCGAGTATGAGCATGTTCCTAGCGAGTATGATTATATCTTAGCGAGTTATGGAAAGAATCTGGTTAGGCCGAGTATGAACAAAAACCTAGCGAGTTTGAAGAAGTTAGCGAGTATCAGCCTTATAGCGAGTATGGGTCCAGCTTGCTAGCGAGTATGACAAGATCTAGCGAGTATGTATACTTATACTTAGCGAGTATGGTGGCTAGCGAGTATGAAACCTGGGTTTAAAAGCGAGTATGGTTGGCTAAGATTTTAGCGAGTAAGAAAAAAAAAAGAAAAAAAAAGAGTATTTTGGCGGGAAAAGTTGAGTAAAATTTAATTTCTATGGGAGCTTAAACGTTCAATTTTTACCAAGCGAGATTCAAAATTTGGTAATAACGTTGAAAATTTGACCAAAATTCAAATTTTAGGCCCAAATTCAAAATTTTCGGTAAAATTTTTTTTTGCGTAAAAAATTTTTATAACTCAATTTCTCTGGCAACCTTAGACTCGCATTTTTCACAGTGATTTTCAAAGTTTGGGCGATAAATTTTTCAACCTTCGATTTTGGAGGGAATTTGAAATCACCCTAAACCTAAACCGCTAATATCACCACACCCAATACTTGATATTAATTGGTACACCTTATCTCAAGACATGATCAACTCATTTGTTTCATTACATAAATACAATATATCACAACCCTCCAAACACACCATGTTTTGCTTAAAACGATCCTGATCAAGAATCAATGAATACAATGACGCATGGCTAATACAGTAGTTTGTGACTACGAAGTAGAATTCGTATATTTTTTGCTTGGGGTTGAAGGTGAAGTCTTACGGAATGCGTACTTATTTATCTCAAAGTTTAGGGGTGGATGGATGCATGACTTTCGAGAGATAACTTGTTGGGCCACAGTACATATATGTTAACCTAGGTTACTTACATGGTGGGAGACGAAGACTTGGTTTACTCTAGTTCTCAATAGGTCAAGGGGTGGAGCGGAACGAAGACCTAAGTTAAGCTATCACTTAAAGGAGTAACGTTGTAGTGGCCTCAGGTCACATTTAGATTGGATATATCAAGAGGTGTTACGTCTCATACTTGTTGTTTGTTTGGATGAAGACGCTATTGAGTACTTAGGGATTCGTGCTCACGAACTCAAAATCCTACACCGTTCTTAGTCCATACAGGAACCACAAGCTTAAAGTCAGCAAGTCTGAGGAATCTTACTTCATTCTCAAGTTTCATATTGAGTTTTTCCCTACATGAGGTAATGAAATAGCGTCGTTGTTGATTCAGAGTTTGATAAAGAGTTTGACAATTTCAAATGGTATTGCCGTTAGTAGATTGGGATTATCGACATCTTCACCACGTGCGATTATAAGTGCAATTCTTAAAGGTGGCTTCCGGTTACAACTACATAACACATTGTATGCTGATTTCGATGAGATCACAATCATCAAGAGAGAAAGTGAAATAATAATGTAACTTATGAAGTACTTAAAGGTCCATGTGACCAGGCTTGAACCGTTCTACCTTGGTAATTACATGTGTACGTTTTGTGCTGATTAATAAAAAAAAGAATTAAAGTCCCTTGGAATGCATTTGGTGAAAGATGAAGATGTTGATACATTGTACCCCGAACAGAAAAATCCTAAGAACGGTCGAGTCTACAGTCGTTACAGTATTCCCGGCTGCATGTTTGAAGACTAAAGACGGTTCGGGATGTGTTTTTATCATAACAGACTTCTTCAGAGTTAGGGGCAATTCATCAGAGAATGTTGTCAGTTTGGGGGAAGAGGCACTAATTAGGGGAAGTGTATTGTAATGAGTCAATGTTAATCCCTAATTAACTCGCACACATTTGTTCCTCTACA
>LBNU01013925.1:32612-43346 GCA_014162995.1 Artemisia annua | reverse complement strand
GAAAGATCAAGAGAAACTAATTTAGAAAGAAGTAACAATTCTGACGGAACTGGTCCTGAAAATAAGGAATTTGAGATGTTAAAATGCACAAGACTATTAGCAAACTTGCCAATTTCACGAGGAAGGTTGGAAGAGCTAAAATCATTATAAGCAAGGTTGAGGGATTGGAGGCGAGGAAGATCGAAGATGGTGCTGTTGGGGTGAATGATACCTTTGAGCATGCCACAGCTGAGGTCGAGACCAATAACATCACCAGTAGATTGGTTGCACGTGACTCCATCCCAAGTGCAACAGTCAATACTCTTGTCCCAGTTCTTCATCTTAGGATAATAACCTGAACCAAACTGATCTTTACATAGTGAATCAATTATATTTTCATCATCATATGCATGAGAAATCGAGAAAAGGTTTTGTTTAAACTCAAGCAAAGCAAGGCTTTGCTGAGCTAGACATGAATAGTTTTTAGCAGATGTAGAGGAAGCGGAAGAACTTAAAGAGACGAGAAAAAGGAGTAAATTGTAAAGAAACTTTAAAATCTCCATTATCTTAACTTGCATCAACCATGAGATCCTCTCTTCTTATATAGCAACAATTGAAAGCAAGATCTTCATACACAGCGAGCTGAGACATCATTTTCAAACATTTAAATATAAAATATTAATCGTCACAAAGGTTGGACGTGCTCAAACATGCACTCTTGACTTTCAAACTCTTGACTATGACCATGGACTTCAACTCTTATCAAGGAATATCATGTATGTGAACCGTTATATATCGATCATAAGCATAACACTGTAGATTTGACTATTACAATCTTGAATGCATGGGAAAGTAAACTGAACTAGGTTTGATAGTGTGACTAATTCAGAATTTTTGTCTAGATTGATGCTAAATGTTTCGTGTCAATCAAAATTTCATTAACACAAGCTTGATTCCGTATGTATTTAACTAGTTATGTACTACTACGTATAATATTGATATATTTTATTTAGAAGTCAAGAGTATGATGTATGAAGAACCAAACAGACAGATAAGCAAAGTATTCTATTATGCATATAATCAATTATGTATGATGTATTAAGAAACATGAAAGAAAAATGCAAGATTCTTTGTGCATATAATTAATTATGTAGCTAATATTTACTAGTTTATGTACATGGGGCATGTTTGGCATACACGATTATGAGAAGATTATGCTTTTTCTAAAAAAAACTAAACTACTGAAAGAATAAGCTTTGTTGAGAGATACTCGTCTAACTTATCAGAAGTTTTAAAATAATTTTTTTTAAATCAAATTCTACTTCATTTAGTTTAAAAAAAATACTCAATCCTCTTCAATCTTCGTCTACGACTACATATTCTAATTACAGCAACAATTACAATTACATAGTCTATTTGCGAGACTTACGAGCTTATTTGATTTTGACTTATATTTCACAAGCCTCGATCTTCTAGTTTATTTTGAGATTTACAAGTTTATATAAGCATAATATAATGCCCATGTTTGGTATACACGATTATCAGAAAATTATGCTTATTTTCTAAAAAATAAACTACTAAATATATAAGCTTTGTTAAGAGATGTAACTATATAACTTATCAGAGATTATAAAATAATTTTTTAAAATCAAATTCTACTTCATTTAGTTTATAAAAATTAATCTTAATTTTAATCTTCTTTTCGATCTTCGTCTATATCTACACATTATAATTACAACAACAGTTACTTTCGTTAAACGGCACCTGATAGTCAAACGGCACTTGATAGCTTAGCTTATAGACGTCAAGAGAATATGAAGATCTTAGGGTATGTTTGGCAAAAGTAGCTGATGCTGATGCTGGTGCTGGTGCTGATGCTGAAAAAGATTATAAAAGGAGATTATTTTTATAAGCTATACGAAGTAACTTTTGATTTTCAGAGATTATGATTTTTTTTTTTTTTTTTTTTTTTTTTTTTTTTTTTTTTTATTTTTTTTAAGTTTTTTCTGCCAAAAAAAAAAATTTTTTTAAAAAGGTTTTTAAAATAAACTCTAAAATCAAAATCTATACTACATTTATAATACATTTGGGACTTTCTTATAATAGAAAGTCTTAAAAATTCAGAACATGGAAAGATTTAATCAAATACTAATATTAGTAACCGATCGAAAGGTTTTTAAAATGAAATTAATTTATGTAATTAATAATATAAATGTGTATAACCGAAAATATTTAAAATACAATTAAGTAAATAAAATTATTAACTTTCGGTTATATAATTTAAACTCATATTAAATTATAAGTTATTTGTTTTAGTATAAAAGTACTATGAAAGATGATATATTCATTTTAGAAAGTGATTATGTACAATTTGTTAATATGGTGAAAGGAGAGATGTTGGCTTGAGATGGTAAAGTCAATCACAACGTTTTTGCAATACTAATAATTGAAATTGTTTTTGTCTTCACATTATCATCAACTACGACGTGCCATCTTTATTACCGTGTACCAAAACACCACCATTGTTGTTTCTCCTTTTTTTGGTTTCGATGCATTGCACATGTACTAATATAATGTAAAAATATAATTGTGATACTTCAATTATATGCTATTGTGAACTAGGTTTCAAATGATAAGCTTTCAAAAATTTACCTTAAACCTTTATTTAAAAATCTTAATAGCATGGTTTCTTTTACAAGGAAAAACAAATGATCTCCTAGATACAAAGAAAAGCAATTTGGTCCTATAATCATTTCATCATACAGGTGGTACGCATATATAAAAAATGCTAGACGGCAAAAAATATACTTAAAAGCCTACGACTTGAATAATTAAAAATGTATTCATTGCGTTATACCAATATGTAATAAAATTAATTAGCTTTGTTGGCAACATGTGTTTAAAGGCTTCTATTTCACTTAAGCGTTTCATAAAATTAAATTAAGTGATATATAAAAGTTTATATCAGCCTCAAAAATGCAAACTTTAATGTCTCTCTCAATTAAGGGCCATTAAAACATTAAAGGTTTTGGGTCTACTTTTCTCTAAAGAAAGAAAAAAGTAAACACCCCCAATTGACATAACAATAAACTAGCAGGGTACCCGCGCGATGCGGCGGCGGGTACCTAGTGGCGACGATTAGCATGTGCAAGTGGTGCAACCGCACCGAGCCCTCCTTTGTAAGGGGCCCCCAATTTAGTATACATTTATTAATATTTATAGTTTTATATATAAACGTTTTGAATTTTTAGTGTATTTGTTAAATATTATATCAAAGTTGAACCAGGTCACATAAAAAAAAAATAGAAGACAAACTTTGGGCCACATACAAAAAGAGTAAAAGACTTGGATTATGGGGGCCTCATTTGTAATTTCGCACCGGGCTCCCCAAATCAATGGACGGCCCTGCGGGAACCCTGTAATAAAATTTGCTGCGATGAATCTCGAATTATTGTTCGGGTTGCTGGATCTCATATTTTTGTTTTGTAAGGGGCCCCCAATTTAGTATACATTTATTAATATTTATAGTTTTATATATAAACGTTTTGAATTTTTAGTGTATTTGTTAAATATTATATCAAAGTTGAACCAGGTCACATAAAAAAAATAGAAGACAAACTTTGGGCCACATACAAAAATAGTGAAAGACTTGGATTATGGGGGCCTCATTTGTAATTTCGCACCGGGCTCCCCAAATCAATGGGACGGCCCTGCGGGTACCGTGTAATAAACTTTGCTGCGATGAATCTCGAATTATTGTTCGGGTTGCTGGATCTCATATTTTTGTTTTGGAAGCTTAATATTTTGGAAGCTTAATTATATTGTATATTGTGGTTAAAAAGTTGTATTTTTTGTGAAGGTGTGTTTTGAATAGTGTATTAATTGTATTAATAGTGTAATTTTTTTATGAAGGGGTGTAAGCTTAATTATATTGTACATTATGGTTAAATAGTTGTATTTTTGGATGAAAGAGTGTTTTTAATAGTGTATTAATTGTATTAGATGAATAGTGTTTTTTTATTTTTATGTGTGCTTTAAATACTTGTAAACTATGTTTTATAAGTAGTATTTACTTAAAATCTATATTAGGAAATATTAAAAATTTAATAGGAGAGAAGTATCTAAATGCATTATAAGTAGTATAGAAAAAAATGAGAATACTGTTAAGTAGAAAAAAGAAGACGTGTTACTAATGTGTCATTCAACATTTCGGCGTGTGATATTGCTGTAGGATAAGTGGAGAACATTCAATTCCTTTTGGCCACATACTTTCAAATAGTATTTCACCAATGTAACACTCGAACTTATAGCTATCAAGGCTGAGGCGGGGCGAAAAGCCTCTGGAACAGAAGTGAAATGGGCGGGAAAAAACAGTTTAGGATGATACAAATATAGGTTCAAGGTAAGAATACCTAAATGCAACTAAGAAATGAAGCATCCAATATGAGAAGTGACAGCGGTCGACAGCCTTTTGAAAGATTTGCAGTAGATTAACATACACTGAACTTTCAACTAATCTTCTTTTTTTGAACATACAACTAATCTTCTTATTGCCTCGCAAGTCGCAACTGACTTCGTAACAGAATCACCTTAGATTTACCATAGTACTTTAAGATAAGCACTTCCCTAAGCGATTATTTAGAGATCCTACTTTAATAGTAACATATAAGCCAATACACGCTTACCGATCCAAACACTTCAAAAGACTATTTCTTTTATAAAACAATAAGCCAATATTTACAATAAAATGTTGAATCCCAAACAACATCTGCACTTTAGTTTTTTGAAAATAAGCACTCAGATAAGTCATATACAAAACAAAAACAGATAATAGATGGCCAAAAAAACGAAAAACAAATATACAACTCAAGTAGTCATAATAGCTGATAACCATCGTACATGAATTAATCAACTAAATTGAAACTCATAAGCATTTTGTCGAAGAAGTTACAGTGATGGATGTGGCCATAAAACTTGTGGGATAGCCCGTTTATAGGGAATTAGGCTTTTCCAAGTTCTAGTTAGTAGCCATTATATATTGACATAAAACAATAGATATCACACAAGAGCGACTAAAAAGTCAATTAGATAATTAGATGCCCTGCACTACATCTCTCATTTAACCACGTCAGTTTCACCATCTTTCAAAACAGGAATGTATCAAGTAATAACAGAGGGTCAAGGCTATCATACCGTTTTAATTGCCTGTGATACAAGCCTGATAGCCTCTTTAATTTGTGCTACAGTGCCAGAAAATTCAATTGTTGCTTCATGATACTGCATTGCTCTTAAATCTGTTATTATAGCAATTGAGGCCTCTGATCGTCTAAAAATGTATTCAATCATCTCATCTTTCTCCCCGAGAATGCTGGAAATCTATGAATAGATAAAACGAGCACAATACAACTGATCAAAAACAGCACAGCGAGGATGTATTAAAACCCAATGTAGGATGATTACTTACGTCTTTGATACGTATTGTATTTAATGACCTTGTCAGTCCTTCAGTTGTAAGTAGTTGTACATCATAATGTGGGCTAACTTTCACTACAAATAACACCCAAACAAGCAATGAAAAAGAGAGAGATGAGAATTAGCAAAGACTCAAACTAGTTATCTGCTTATTTACAATGTAATAACCATATATGGAGTTCACAGAGACCATATAAGCAGAATGTACTAACTTAAAGTTTCATGCCATGATATGATGATCCGTAAATATATATTTATTGAAAATTTATCGACTCCTAGTGTCCTAGTGGCAAAAGTGGCAAAGATTCGAGTATAAAATTATGTGCATCTAGTGATCTAGAGATGATATAGAAGACAAAAGGGAAGAAGCGATGAAACTATAAATCACAATATTGTCGCCACAAATGATAATTCCTGGTTGGGTTAACAATATGTGCTAACCTCCACAGCGTGTGTTCTATAAATATTCACTTATAAGATTCCGATCCATGTTAACTCAGCTTCACTCAGATTTTCTCCCACAAACATAATTATTTTTATGTATCTGGTAAACTCAAAAACCAATGAAACTGTAATCTGAGTGAGACTCATGTCAAAGACTAAACAAACATTCTTACTTTTCACTTTTTAACGTGTTTACTTATCATCCAGTCTTATCAAATAACTAGTTTACTATCTCCAAAGTACATGTTTCCTTTCTGTTCACTTTATAAGCTCAACGCCTCAACCTCAACTGATACATGTTCCCTTAAGCTAATCTCAAAATGTAGGTAATGTACACCTCTTATACTTTTGAAAATATTAGAAAGTCTCAAATTATGCTAATCTGAAAATGATACAATATGAAAAAATGGAACAAGTAATTAAGCAATAAATCCCAATACATACACTTCAAAATTCAAATATAATGGCATGTGCATCTATAGATGAATATAAGAGGAAAATGAAGCAAGTAATGCAGAGTATTCATGTCTATTTTACAGAATGTGAAGTATGGTAAGCATGATAAGATGATATGTCTATTTTATAATTTATTAACTGGAAGTGTGAAACTTGTTATATACTTCATTAATATCAAACCAAAAATCAACAAAGAGATTCAGATTTTACTGATCCGTTTAAACTCATTCTAACACTTGACATGTTACAGCGTTTTCTCAGAATCCAAATTAAATCTTAACAGCCCCAATTAAAATTCCGTCCCAGAAATGAGATGTCTTGATCATATTGTTTTAAGTTGTAGACGCGATATGTGCGATTTAGTTTAGGAAATAACTAGAAACTAATTAACTAGACTGTAATCCAAACAAAACTCAATAAATGCCAGTTCACACATGTTTAAGTTCGTTTCTACTTACAGATATCCAATCTTATTAACCGGCTGATTCATTATGCACTTATTTTACACTATTAACCTCATAACCTCAACCATAACTCATAGTTTCACCGTCAGTTTAAATAAACTGAATCTATTAAAATCAAATCCAATGTCGAAGCGGAGAATAACATTTACCGGATCCTAAACTAAACATTTCACCTACAGAAGCTAACAATCACAGATTTAAGTCATCATATTGCACAATAATATACAGACATTGCACATTAAGTTCCGAACATCACATTATGTAGCTAAATAAGCAGAATGTACAAAACGGCTGGTTCACTACACACACGNAATAAAAAGTCTAGGAAGGCGAATTTTGGTGCATCACAGTTATAAAGTTACTGCATCACATTTTTAATTCACTGCATCAGAGTTATAAATTTTAGTGCATCACAGTTACTGCATCACAGCTATAAAAATTTACTACATCACAGTTAGTGCATTGCAGTTATTAAGTTACTGCATCACATTTTAAGTCACTGCATCATATATATATATATATATATATATATATATATATATATATATATATATATATATATATATATATATATATATATATATATATATATATATATATATATATATATATATATATATATATATATATATATATATATATATATATATATATATATATATATATATATATATATATATATATATATATATATATATATATATATATATATATATATATATATATATATATATATATATATATATATATATATATATATATATATATATATATATATATATATATATATATATATATATATACATATATATATATATATATATATATATATATATATATATATATATACCTATGTATATATATACGTATGTATATATATACATATCTATATATATATATATATCCATGGGAAAAACACAATAACTGTGCTAATTACCAATCCCAAACACCAATCCTTAGTGAAAGCATAGCTAGGACCAATTGATAGAAATGAGAAGCATATATATTACCAAAAGCAAAGCGATACAAATTATTACAGCGGTAACATCTGTATCTGCAATGGTTGTATAGTCATCAAAATACCAATAAATTAATGAATTAATACAAACACAACACATTAATATTACATACAAGAATAATTCAAAGAGCAAAACACATACATCATAATTCATAAGCAGAAGCTGATAACGACTGCATAACTAAAGGTCCCAGCCCCACCCTGAACTCTAACCTGCATCTAATCTGTTTTAAAGGAAGAGAAGTTCTAGAGTAAATGACATTTTGCACAATTTGAATGAAATAAGAAAACATGTGAAAAAAGGTACCTTTGATTTTCTAATCTTCATTTCCGCGATATATACATGTCTTCTCTTCCTCTTCTTCAAGACCAAACTCTCCGCTGCATCAGCAATTGCATTGAACATTTGACTTTTCTTGTTGACAACATGAGATATCCCATCACAATCCGCTAATGTTCCACACCATATCCAACATCACCACTTCCCACGTAAACCCACTTTCTTCGATCCTCTTTCAGTTGTGGTTCATGTGATGCTCACTACACATTTTTGCAGCGGAGTCCCACAGAGTTTTTGGGATCCCACCAAAAAGAAGTTCCCTTCAAACGTCCTGAACTGAGATCCTTCTTGGTATAGACCCACAAGATGCATTTTGGAGAGATTTAAACACTTCAAGGTTCTTGATTTCTGCAATGCTTTGTTGGATCTCTCTGAAGTTGGTTTCCAAGATAGGTCTAACGACTCAGATTCTCAGAGAGATTCCCTAGAGTATGTGGAATTGGACAATGAGGCTGTTTGTGGGAAACAGTTGAGCACTATTAGCGAATTAAGACAACCGATGACGTTGGAATCTGTCCTTCAAATGTGTTATTGGACAGATCAATAATTGGGTATAGCAACCGAATTGTGGAACTGTAGATTCCCACCCCTGTTCCCGCACAACAGCTGAGTAATACTCTCCACCATGTCCAATATATTCTGGTTTGTGCTGTTTTTAACAACATTCTTCATGGAATTGAAATTTTTGAAAATTGATTTTGCAGGGAGTTGACCTTCAAAACCCATTATGAGATAAGTCAAGAACTCGAAGACTTGGAAGGGAGAATCAACAGTTGCAAGGGTGAATGTTCCGTAAAAGTTGTTTGATTTGAGGACAAGAGCCTGCAAATTTGGAAGAGCTCCTANTTGATTTCCATTCAAAATAAGCCCTTCTAATCTTCCACAATCCCCGTATACGTTTGGAATTGTTCCTTGAAAGCTATTATTCCCCATATCTATCATTGCAAGAGATGAGGTGATATTTCCAAAGCATTGTGGAATCGATCCACCAAAGCGATTACTGGACAAATCCAAATACGTTAGATTACTCATGTAGCAAATTGATGGAGGGAATGGTCCCTGAATCAAGTTGGACTGCAGATACAGCCATTTTAATCCATACCATTGAAATTGTGGCAAGGCTGTTATGATGTTATGTGAGAGATTCAAATACTGCAACCCATAAGTGCCTCCAATCTCCCCAGCCCAATGAGGAATTTGGCCATGGATTTCGTTGCTAGAAAGATCTAACCATGAAAGTTGTTTCATGGCTCGAAGTGAATTTGGAAACACCTTTAGCTTGCAAGAGGCCAAATATAATTCTCTAAAACTAGGGTTGACATAATGATTGGCATTCTTTGTGGTAACAGAGAAACCGCTGTATGAGAGACTGAGACCTTCAAGGTTTGTGAGGGTTGATAACAATGAATCCAACTCCAATTCACCACTAAAATTATTATAACCAAGGTACAGGTCAGTGAGGTTGGTGAGTTGTGGAAATGTTTGCACATCAATTTGGCCACCTAACTGATTGTCATTGAGGTATAACTCTTTTAATGATGGGGAAGTAAATGAATCAAAAGGAACATTTCCACTGAACATGTTATCACTTAGATAGAGACCTTTTAAAGAGGGGGAAGTAAACAGCCAAGATGGCAATGTCCCATTAAGACTGTTAAATGCTAAATCAAGATAAGTAAGGTGTGTGAGGAGGTTGAAGAGGGAGCTGAGAGGATGAATTGTACCTTGTAGCATTCCGCAAAAGAGATGGAGCTCGATGACGTCACCGGTGGAGTTGTCGCAAGTAACTCCATCCCATTTACAACAATCAGTACTTGTGTTCCAGCTCATCATTATTGGATGATAATCAGAAATAGTACAATCATCGATTGGGTAATTGATGGAGGAAAGGTTGTGTTTAAAGAGAAGCAAAGCCTCACTTTGTTTTTTAGGGCATCTATGAATAGGATTATTATTCAAAGAAGAAGCAAACGTGCTGATAAGAAAGAAAAGAAAAAAGACGCTCGATATCGTTGAACTACACATTTTATTCATTTATTATTTTTTTTTCTTTTATGATTGCTATAGAAAATCAAATTGCTACAAATATATATATATATACTATCAATGGTATTATTGTGTTGCTTTCATAATAATATGACGGAGAATATATTTGTGGTATATATTTAATTTGATAAACGTAACATTTGGGCTGTGGAAATTTATTAAAGTGGTAGACTATAGACTTTTATTTTTTGTTTGATTATGCAAAATTTTCCAACTTTTGATTGCGATAAAGGATAAGGCACCAATGAAATTTTTGTCATCCACAATAATGTTTTTCAACCAAAACTTGTATAGAGATATTTTGGTTCTCTAATTTATTGAATTAACATAACTTTCAGTTTTAATGTTACTAGCACAACTGATAATCAATTTACACTTGTAATCCAAAGAGTCTTGTTGTACAAATCGTTTGACTCGTTAGGCCCTTAAACTTCATTTCATTTTTTATTCGTGCAAAATTTTCAACTTCAAATCCATTAATTAGTCGGCCAAAAGGTTGGAAATCATGGTTAAAA
>LBNU01013925.1:6446-27679 GCA_014162995.1 Artemisia annua | reverse complement strand
AAAAAAAAAAAAAAAAAAAAAAGATTAAAAAAAAAAAAAAAAAAAAAAAAAAAAAAAAAAAAAAAAAAAAAAAAAAAAAAATCACACACAATTAAGAAATGGATAAATTTACTATATTTTTAAGTGATTTTCCATATTTTAGACGCTCAAACTTCTATAAACCCGTTCCCAAACACAACCAATGTCTAGGCCTCTAGGGGCTAAACTGCTAAAGTATACCAAACAGGCAAACAGCCAAACTAATTGTACTTTTGACAAATAGAATTAAAAAGAAGGTATAGGGGCTAAAGTACACCACCAAATAGTCAAAATAACTTTAATTTTGACTTACGAGAAAGTTACTCATAAGTAGTACGGAGTAATGTTTTTGGTCAAACTCAAACCACAAGCACGTCATCCTCACTATTCACTAATCACCCACTTTGCTATATTGGTAAAAGTATAGGGACTTAAATGTAAAATAATATAAAATCATCATATGTTTGAACCAAATAAACACAACTGGTGAACGTCTAGGGACCAAATTGCAAACAAAAAGAATTTAGACTCCAATAAAAGCTCCCGCCATCTCCTCATTTCATTTTGTATCAAAATTCAAAATGTCAGGGGAAGCTCGTAAAAACGTTCCTCCGGAAGAAAAATGTCGCGAAGGCTGTCCTCATGAGAAGAAGGCAACTCATGAATACATGTACTTTGGAGATAGTAAACTAGCGATTTGATAAGACTGGATGATAAGTAAACACGTTAAAAAGTGAAAAGTAAGAATGTTTGTTTAGTCTTTGACTTGAGTTTCACTCAGATTACAGTTTCATTGGTTTTTGAGTTTACCAGATACATAAAAATATGAATCATTATGTTTGTGGGAGAAAATCTGAGTGAAGCTGAGTTAACATGGATCGGAATCTTATAAGTGAATATTTATAGAACGCGCGCTGTGGAGGTTAGCACATATTGTTAACCCAACCAGGAATTATCATTTGTTGCGACAATATTGTGATTTATAGTTTCATCGCTTCTTCCCTTTTGTCTTCTATATCATCTCTAGATGCACATAATTTTATACTCGGATCTTTGCCACTTTTGCCACTAGGACACTAGGAGTCGATAAATTTTCAATAAATATATATTTACGGATCATCATATCATGGCATGAAACTTTAAGTTAGTACATTCTGCTTATATGGTCTCTGTGAACTCCATATATGGTTATTTGTTGAGAATGTTGGTCAAACCTTCTCCCCATAAGTCAAGGGACTGGTTCAACCAGTCTTTCTCTAACTTCTTCCTTGTTTGTCCAGTGTTGTTTGTGCAGGGGCTTAAGGTGGTCAAGTGCATAGTTGCAGCTTATATATATGTCGCTTCCTGCTAGGGTTCCTCACCCCAGAACTTCTGCCTCTTCTCCAACGGCTATAATCCTATCTTTACATAATCTTGTTTATTTGATGAGTTATATTCACTATTGAATCTCATCTCTTTTGTATCTGTATTGTATGTGATTGTTCACATACTTACTTTGATCTCTTCTTGTATTGAACATACTACTTATTATTTGAATCAAGGGGTGGTTGGTTGGATTCTACCTTGTGTTCTTAATATCTTTTACATGGTATCAGAGCTACGGCTCTTGATTATCGTGCAAGCTGGTGATTTAGGCTTCTAGGGTTTCATCTGATTTTGGGGGTTTCCTTAATTGGAGTGAGATCTGGTTGATTCGTGGTTGATTCGACTCTTCGGGTTGGATTAATTGTCTCTGGTGGCTAGATCTGGTGAATTAGGGTTGATCTCAAGAAACCCTAATTTTTCAGATTTGGGGGTTCTTGGTTCTAGTGGTCTCTGCTGATTATTGGGACCTGATCCATTCACAATATCTCTTAACTAAGTGAATTAAGAGTATTGTGATTCTCTTCCGCTCTCTTTACCATACAGCACTGTAAGATTATCTTTTCTTTCCCTTTAAGATTACTTGGTTTCAGTTTAGAGGGTGCAAACGGTGTGGCTAACATCTTGATCTGCCTCCCTGAGAGGTGTGAATACCTGCTCTGGCCACACCCAGTCCTCTAGGCTGGGCTTTGTAACTCTTTGGTGTGAGTTCTGTGCTGCTTGGTTGCTTTATGTCTGTTTCTTGATTATCTGTTACTTTTTTATTCTTCATGGCTCCTAGTGGTAGTAATGAGACTCTCATCAGCAGTCTTGATTTGAGTAGTCCTCTATACCTGCATGCTAATGATGTTAGTTCTAGTTCTATCATATCTGTGAAACTTACTGGCACTGATAACTATAGAGTTTGGTCCACTGCTATGAAACTTGCTATTAATACTAGAAATAAAACTGGATTTATTGATGGTACTTGTACTAAGGCCTCCTATGCTTCTAGTGATGTTTTGGCTAATCAGTGGGAAAGATGTAACTCTATTGTGCTATCTTGGTTGCTTAATTCTGTGTCTGAAGAGTTGTATCTTGGTCAAATGTTCTCTGAGAATGCTCATGATGTCTGGACTGAACTTAAGGAAACTTATGATAAACTTGATGGATCCATAATTCTAAATCTTATGCAAAAAATCAATAACTTCAAACAAGGTGAATTATCTGTTTCTGAGTATTATCATAAGCTGAATTCTTTGTGGAGAGAGTTTGATATTATGACTAAATTGCCTAAGTGTGTATGTGCTGCTAGAGAAGATGTGTTAAAACACAATCAACTGATGAAACTTATGCAATTTCTCATGGGGCTTAATGATGTTTATCAACCTATCAGAAGTAGTATTCTCTCTAGAGAAACTCTTCCTGATGTGAAAGATGCTTTTGCTATAGTCTCCAGAGAGGAGTCTCATAGAGGCATTGTCTCTTCTTCCTCTTCTTCTGGTCTTGATTCTAAATCTCAAATTGCTGGTTTTGTTTCTAAATCTAATTGGACCAATAATGGAAATAAAAGATTTGAGAATAAGAAGGTTTTTAACTCTGATAATAAAAAGTTTGTTAATACTGGGAATAACAATGGGAACAGAGGGCCTAATCCAAACTTGATTTGCACTCATTGCAATAAAATTGGTCACACTGTTGACAGATGTTTTGAACTTAATGGATACCCTCCTGGTTATAACAAAAATCCTGGCCAAAAACAAACTAATTTCAAACCTTCTTATCATGCTAATTCTAGCTCCACATCTGTTGAAAATGGTTCTTCCATGACTTTTACTAATGAGCAGATGTTGAAACTTATGAACCTGATCAATGAAATGCCCTCTAGCAATGTTCAAGCCAATATGTCAGGTATAACAAGCTTTATGAACAATAATGTTTTCTTCAATATCAATTTTCACAAGTTTTATAATCACAATACTGCCTTATGTAAAGTCAGTATTGGGTGGATTATTGATTCAGGGGCAAATCAACACATGACCATTAACACTCTTAATATGTTTAGCATTGTTGATATTTCTAGTTTAAATCTTACTGTGGGTCACCCCAATGGTACTCTTGCTAAAATCAAATTCATTGGAAATCTAAAACTTTCTGATAATGTCATCTTATATGATGTGTTGGTGGTTCCTGAATATTGTGTTAGTCTTTTGTCTGTGCATAAACTTATCAAGGACAGCAGAATGTTTGTTGGTTTTGATGAAACTAAGTGTTACATTCAGGATTTGACTCAAAACAAAATCATGGGGACTGGTAGTGAAAATGGTGGCCTCTATTTGTTTGATACACCCTCTCCTATTGCCTCTAAACATCAAACTATGGGTAATCTGTCTGTTACTTGCTATGTTTCTAAATCTTTGTGGCATAACAGGCTTTGTCATCCCTCAGACCAAGCTGTTGACATGCTTCTTTCTGATCTTAAGATCACCAAAGGATCTCATATGTCTCCTTGTGACATCTGTCACAAGGCTAAACAGACCAGGGAACCTTTTCCTCTAAGTGACCATAAGAGTTCTGCCATTGGTGATCTTATTCATATAGACCTCTGGGGTCCCTACAAGGTCACTAGTAGAGAAGGATTTAGATACTTTATGACCATTGTTGATGATTTTACCAGGGCTTTTTGGATATATCTTGTCAAAACTAAAGATGAAGTTTATAACTTGTTCATTAATTTTGTCAATCTGATTCTAAACCAATTTAAATGTGGTATTAAAACAGTGAGATCAGATAATGGAACTGAATTTGTTAATAATAAAATGAGCAATTTGTTCAGCAGTCTTGGTATTATTCATCAAACTACTTGTGCCTACACTCCTCAGCAAAATGGAATTGCTGAGAGAAAGCACAGGCATCTCCTGAATGTTGCTAGGAGTTTGTTGTTTCAAAGTGGTATTCCTCTGAGTATGTGGCCTGAATGCATATTAACTGCTGCCTATCTAATTAACAGGTTGCCATCTTCTGTTCTGAGTGGAAAATCTCCTTTTGAGCTTGTGTATGGTCAAAAACCCAAACTATCTCATCTGAGATGCTTTGGTTGTTTATGCTTCTCTTCTGTGCTTAATAATTCTGATAAGTTGTCTCCTAGATCTGAAAAATGTGTTTTAATTGGTTTCTCTACAACCAAAAAGGCTTACAAAGTTTACAATCTTGAATCTAAAATGGTTTCCTACTCCAGAGATGTTCAATTTTATGAAACCATTTTCCCCTTCAAACTGATCAGAATTATGATGCTACTCTAAATGATCAAAATTTTTTTAATGAGTATCATTATACTCCCAATGATGAATGGAGAGGCCATAATACTCCCAATGATGAAGGTGTTGCCTCTTCTTACCCTAGAAGTACTAATACTTCTAGTGAGAGTGAGACTAATGGCAATGCAACATCTATGGGTGACAAAACTCCATCTGAGGGAAGTGTCCCTTCCAGTTCTGACTCTGTCCAAGCTCATCCTATTCAGAACATTAGTCCAGAGCAACCTGCTCTTAGGAGGTCCAGCAGACACACTAAAGCTCCTGCTAAGTTTAATGATTATGTTGTGAATAGCAGTGTCAAATATGGGCTTGAAAAATATGTGTGCTACTCCAATCTTGATTCTGATAACTACTGTTTTTCTACTACTTTAAATAAATCTGTTGAGCCCACTTCTTATGAAGAAGCTTCTAAATATGCTCACTGGAATCAGGCCATGAATAATGAAAGATCTGCCCTTAAAAGAAACAATACTTGGACTGAGTGTGAACTTCCTGAAGGAAGAAAAGCTGTTAGTAGTAAATGGTTATGGAAAATCAAATATAAATCTACAGGTGAGATTGATAAATATAAGGCTAGGGTTGTTGCCAGGGGCTTTAGTCAGAGGGAGGGATTTGATTATATGGAAACCTTTAGCCCTGTGGTTAAAATGTCTACTGTTAGATGCCTGCTTAATGTTGCTATCTGTAATGATTGGAGCATTNTCTAAACATTCTTGAAATTGATGCTTCATCTTGTGGAGAGAGAAAGTCTCTGCTGGAGTGATAAAAACGAAAAAATTCACAACTTCTCAGGCAGATTGCTGATATCCTGACTAAACTCTGGTACTGGAGCAGCACAAGTTCTTGTGTGTAAGCTTGGTATGTTGACCATGTTCAGGGTTAAAGGTTTGGGAGGGTGTGGCATGTTGGTCAAACCTTCTCCCCTAAGTCAAGGGACTGGTTCTGTCATTACAGAACCAGTCTTTCTCAATTCTTCCTTGTTTGTCTAGTGTTGTTTGGGCAGGGGTTAAGGTGGTCAAGTGCATAGTTGCAGCCTATATATATGATCGCTTCCCTGCTAGGGTTCTCACCCCAGAACATCTGCCTCTTCTCCAACGGCTATAATCTTATCTTTACATAATCTTGTTTATTTGATGAGTTATATTCACTCTTGAATCTCATCTCTTTTGTATCTGTATTGTATGTGATTGTTCACATACTTACTTTGGTCTCTTCTTGTATTGAACATACTACTTATTATTTGAATCAAGGGGTGGTTGGTTGGATTCTACCTTGTGTTCTTAATATTTCTTACAAAAGAGGTGGGTGAGATTTGCTGTGTGACCGAGTATGAGATCGGGTATGTGTTTTGTGGAAGAAGATTCAAGAAAGACCCGAGAAAGATAAAGAGTTAGGGAGTTGCACTGTTTTACTGTATGTTCTTCTGTTCACCAAGACGCACACAACCGTAGCAAACATAATTTACATTTTTTTTTTGAGTGGCTACAGCTACAGAAAATTGGGGGAGCAAATCCTGGTAAATGTTATATTTATAAATGTACCAAGAATAATACAGTAAGTTGCTACTTTTTTACCTTAACGGTAAATAAAGTGACAAGTGATCAACTATATGCTTGTGTATCTATAGTACCGCAGATGCTGTTAAAGAAATTTTTTATTGATATTAAAACTTACAAGACATGAAATACAATATTGATTTATTACACATTATAACGTAAACTTGCTGAAGGGAAAATTTTAAAACATTGCTATACGTAGGAAAGATCATCAAAGTGTTTACAATTCATGGCATTTAGCAGGCCCAAAAGATAGATTATTGCTGTCAAGATTGTAGAGCACCATCATGTTCTGTTGCTGCATGTTCCCAAAAATAGACAGTTTATCACTTTTTGTGTTAGCTATGAATGCTAAACACGCCTTGGCCATGGCTTCTTTTTTTTGGTATATGTAATTCTCTCTTGGCAACTCCCAATTCGCACCCTCAAAATGAAAAACCAGGTTTGGGATGATGTTATTCTTGTTTGGAGGTTTGAAGCAATGTTTAAGCTCCTTGTAATAACTACTGCTCAACTTTTCGAGTTTTGTTTGATTGATAAACTCATTGTAAATCATATCAACAATACGTTCTTCTAAGTAAGTGAATGTGGTACCAGAGTCAATGATCATACCTCCATCATTGTTAGCATTATTTATCGCGAAATCTGATTTTGTGACGGGCAATCTGGTTCCACCTACTGAGATACCTTCAAGAGAGATGTAGTAGTATGGCTTACCTTCTTGTTTGAGCAATGGCATGGTTTGGATGCTCGTCTTAGTATTTTCAAGGGCACTTGATGCTAGAGATTCTGTTAAGAACATGCTTGGTTTCGACACTTCAAATCTAGAAGCAAGACAGTACGAAAATACATGCTGGTCTAGTTGTGAAACCAAGGACAGCTTCCCACGCCCCATTCCTACTACTCCATCGTAGTCTTTGAATTGCTTTTCACTTGGTTTCCCACAAGCAAAGATTACATCTGGAATTTTCGTACTGCCAATAGTTATCGCCTCTTGGCCCAACGCTACAGTTACACTACCATCCACATACTTCTGTTTGCAACCTGGAAGCTGGTAAAAATCACAACTTTCATTTGCTTTAACGTAAGATGAGGACTTACTAGGATCAAAATAGCCTGGAGAAGACTTCTTATCGGGTTTACACTTGGTCCATATTAGGTCGCTTCCGGTGTCCATGATGGCCGAAAAAGGCACAGGTGGAGTCCCGAGCTTTATATTCATAGTGTAAACATCTTTGAACTCTTTCATTGGGAATGTTACTGGTAAACCTGGGAGGTTTTCCTTCCCATTCCTATCATTACTTAATGCGTTTTGAGTGTATCTGCTCATGGGTGGGTGGGGCCTATTTTTACCCAAACCAACACGAGTTAAAGGGGCTCGAAAGCCTGTTTGTGTTCCGACAGTTCGGTTTGATGCATAACATGTGGGCTCTTTTGCTAAAAGTAAGTGAAACAGGATCACTAGAAGGATAGGAGAAACAAAAAAGATGGACGAGGCCATTACTAAGAGTATGGTACTTGAGAGTGGTGTAATAGATTGATGAATAACTGAATATGCATGCATCACTTTATATACACATGTAAAATAACTAAGCTCATTGTGGAGTGCAAATTAAGATGGAAGTATATTGTACTCCATAACAAAAAAAACAAAAACCGTTTACTTTGTCTTTGGACGTATAACGTGAGCAATCAAACAGGGACGAAACCATGGGTTCCCGCGTGCCCGGAACCCAATAGACTTTTTTGATATAGCGTTAATTTAAAAAAAAAAAATACCAACGTTTTCTAAATGTATCTTAACTGCACTCGATCTATCGGTAATATGTTCACTGATTCTTCGTTCTCATTCACCTTTTAACTTTATTATATTACGGTTCAAAAAGAATTCTGCACCCGGACATATTTGATCTTGATTCCGTCCGTGCATTCAATTGATGTTATAAGTCATGGTCTAATAGTCTATGGAGTATAAGGTGGGCAGGCAAGTTTAGTACACGTTGAGTGTTGACTTGAGAAAATTCAGAAAACTATACTGATAAAAGAAAGAAAAAAAGGATATATTATGCTTGTGTCTCGATACAGTATTGTAAGCATTTTTGTTTGAAATATTAGTCGCTGTTTGTTTGTGTGGAATTTAAGATGACAAATGAATGGATAGAAAAATGATTAAAAAATAGAAATAAACGACAGTCGAGAGAAGTTTATGTTGACAGAAAAATCACAACTTTAAAATTCGGAAACCATAAACTTTTACAGTAGATGTAAATTCAATAGACATGAAACTAGAACAATTTAAAAAATAATAATAATAATAATAATAATAATAATAATAATAATAATAATAATAATAATAATAATAATAATAATAATAATAATAACTTTTAGAGTAGATGGAAATTCAGGGGTAAAGTGCAAAAATGGTCACTAACATATCACGAAATCGCAAAAAAACCACCGAGTCATAAAGGCGTGCAAATTTGCCACTAATGTTACCGATAAGTGCAAAATAGCCACCGAGAGCGTTTTTTTTGCTAACTTCCGTTAGTTTTTCACTTTTTCCGTTAGTCAAGGGTATTATCTTCATTTCACTCGTTTCCCGCCTTTGACTAGTAACACTTTATGACCAAATTTGCAAAGTCTTAACTTAAGTTTGCAGCCAAAAGACACGTGTCAACCAAAGAGATTGCCTCGGGATTTGTTCTCGTTGAGTAATAAATTTGCAAATGTCTTTTCCTTTCCCTCCCAATGTAACACGGCAACCAAAACGATTGTATCGGGACTGTTCAGTTCATCTCTATCCCGCTTATTTAAACACGTCAAACCACACACACATTCCACCGAAAACACATAATCCCAACGATCAAAACAACCGACGATGGCAAACAATGGTAAAGGGAAGAGTATCTACATTGGTACCGAGGAAGAGGAATTTGACAAAGTTTATTATCTAAATAATTTACTTCTTGATGCATATGGCGTAGAACCAATTGATGAGTATGGTTCTTACAGGCAGATACCTAAGGAGTTCAGAACTCAGATTCTGACCTATCTGAGGAAACAAGATGGCTACTATGAAGAGCTTTTGAGTGATTCGGAGGAGGAGGAGAAGCAAGAGCCTGTGGATACCGTGTTACCCAAGTTTGAGGAGTTGGAGGAGAGGATTTCCCATCTTGAGTATGTGCTCAAGCATCTAAAGGCTAAGAAGGACAAGAAAGAAAAAGAAAAGAAAGAACAAGAATTGAAGAAAAGGAAGAAAAGGGGTGATGCGGAGGGTAGCTGTTCTAACTACTAAACAAATGTGTTTAGATATTTTTATGTTACTCATCTGTTTTGGTTTAAACTTTGGATCTTTATGTTACTCATCTGTTTTGTAATGGTGAATTTTATTAACTTAAGAATCAACTTTATGTTACTCATCTCTTTATGTTACTTATCCATTGACCCTTGCAACAACCACAATGTACAAGGCCCTCAGATACACCAAAACATGGAGATAATTTGGTGCAGAGTTGTCTTATCTCTTTGTCCCAAACATTTGCAGTTTGACTATGAAAAGTCAAAATGCAATGGGTAAAAGGGAGTATTGTTATAGTTGAAAAGTCAAAATGAAAGTAATCTACTTGTCCCAAACACCCATTTAGGGAACTGTGACATTGAACTGCATCTTATGTACAAACTATTAGATAGGGGCTACATTTGCAGTTTGACTATGAAAAGTCAAAATGCAATGGGTAAAGGGGAGTGTTGTTGTAGTTGAAAAGTCAAAATGAAAGTAAGTGATGAAGCTGTTTGGGTCTGTTTGGATTTTGACCCATTTTAACACTGTCATCCCAACTTCTCAATACATATAACATGATTAAACAAAGACAGACATATAACATTGTTCAAAAGACAATAAATTTAAATATAGAGTACAAACATAGAATCCAAAAGACAGTAAAGTGAAACATATTGTTCAAATATCAGTTGCTAACACATGAAGAACTTGGAGTTGCATGCTTATCATCTGACTTCTTCTTTTTAGTTGGCCTGTCAACCTGAGGTCTGTGAATGGGTGGTATTATTACTGTTGTAGACTCAATTCTTGGCCAGTATTTGCGGCTAGAACAACCATTGATCTTGAAGGAGTACATACGCGCCCATGTTTCTAGTCTGTAAGCAGCATGAACCTATTCTTCAGGTATACCAACTCCTCTTCCATCCTCATTCATGTAGTTTATTGCAGCCACAACATGTTTACATGGTATTCCAGTCAGGTCCCACTTCCTACAAACACACTTCTTCCTATCCATGTTAACAACACACTGATCCTCGTTAGGTACAGATACTTTATATAAAGAAGCTTCAATTCATTCAACAACGCAATCAGTAGCTTCTTTTTGTATTGCTGTAGAGAACTGCAAAAATCCATATAATTAATAACGGTTAATTATATATTAATCTCTGTCATTATTCTAATCACCATTTTTACAGAAAAATTTGAAATTTTTCTTATTATATTAAATGGTCATGATTACGATATTGCAAAATTCACCAAATGACGAAACAAGTTCTCGACACGTTTAACAAAACTAAAATACTTCACTAAACCTAATTATTCACTAATTAATCTCATCGGGCCAAGATTTACTTGGCCCATCAAAACCCTTCGTGTACTGTTCATAAGCCCAAGCCCAACACCATATTTTCTTTATTATTTCATGTGTTTCGACTAAGAACCAAGCTACAAAACGACCTTCGTTCTCTCAAATCTTAAACACGACATATCTATATTTTTGCACCACCTCGTTCCTCACCTAGCCGACTATATGTGTGCAAAATCTCAGATCCATAGGTCGAGTATTGATACGTTTTTAAAAGGCAAAGTGTTCGGTCCAACTCAACCCATTCGATACAAATATTAAATCCAAAACTAGACCGTTTTAATTCCCCTTTGTTTCTATGAAATCCTAATAACATTTCAAGTATAATATCATGTTAAAAGTCGACATAATTCTTAAAGTCCTAAGAGGTAAGAGAAACAATCCTAGATCGCTTATTCACTGACATCAATAGTGTTTCTTGCTTCCTTGACATTTTTGCACCATACGTGTTCTAAAATTCTTACTATATGTACTCTTCTTCCATTCTCTTGTTTCCTACCCACTCAATATCACTTCATTTTACTCTCAAATATTCTCTGAAAGGACCAGAAGCAATCGCTATTACGTTTGAAAAGCAAACAAGTATATCGGGTTTAGTTTTCTAAATCGTTATATCGGGTAATAAGTTAACGTGAAGATTTCTTGTGTTTCCATTCATTTCACTCGACTCTCTATCACCCTAGGAGTATTGTAAGTCCTTTACAACTCATTTGAATCCATTTCTCACGTTAAAAGTTTGCATGCATCACATTTTATTTTGTGTCGAACGTATAAAGATTTATAAATATTTTGTACGTATATACAAACATATAATACACAAGACGTGACTAGCCTCCATCTTGGAAGGCATAGGAGTCACGTATCACACACCTTTCACCTTTACTTTTACGTATCATGCATCATTCGACACCACATTAAACCATGTTTCATATCGCTAAAACTCTTAAACACTAGAAAATATTCCAAGTCTTTTTATACGTCCCAAGCTACCTATGAATCGAACGTATATTTTGAAATTTAGTTTAACGACACCTCAATATTTTTACGCGAACTAAAAGACCACCTAGCTAGCTATCATTTTCATTTATATAACTCGTATAGATAAACTCGTCTCGACACTCTAAATCGACCAAATTGAAATGACCAACTCATATATTTCACCAACACTTAGAAATTATTTGATAATTTTCAGGTTTTGAAAACATGCAACTAGGCCACAAACCATTAATTTAAATACGGATTTTTAAACGTAACATATACATGTTTTTGCACAAGCCAATAGACGACCTAGCAATCTACATATTTCATGTTTTAACTTTGACATCATACGCTCTCGAACACACCTAAATTAATTCATTTTGATCGACACATATAGGTATATATTTTGGATTTCCAGAAAATAAAACTTAATAAATTCGGTGTGGGCTGAGACCAAGCCCAATAAGACTTTGCGATTAAACAGCCCACCAGGCCCATATGAAACATTTTTAGAATCACAAAAATAACCCAAGTCCAGGCCCAAAACAATTTCCATACCCTCGCCTCTAGATTTCTTAACGGGCCTTTGCTTTGATTCGTTACAAGCCCATTTATTGAAAATAAGCTATTATTAGCAAATAATCAGTTGAAATAAGCTTTATATAAAGTAAATAAGCCTCGGAACTTTTTATATAAAATTTTTCCATCATTTTTGTAACTTTGGACTAAAAATGTAACGCGACAACACTTAGGAGGACTAAAACTGTCAAACTATTAAAAGTAAGGACTGAAACTGTAAAAACAGAATCTATAGGATATAATTTGATATATTATCATATTCCAGGACCAATAAGTTATTTTGGACAAGTAGTGGACTATAAATGTACATTATATGTAAAAAGGACTAACGGTGTAACGCTAACGTCGTTAGGATAAAAATTGTAAAATTGGAAAAGGACAAGGACCAACATATTCTATTTAACATTCTTAGTTATTTTCTCTTCCCGTAAACTTAATCACGTCATATGCATATTAAATTACATTTTATTTATATATTATTTAACTTTACGTTAATAATATATATAACGATATTTAAACTCATATTCATTATATATTATTTTCATCATCATTAAAAAGGAAGAACTTTGGAAATAATAACATATTTTGTCATATTATTATAAACGTAAGAATTTCATTTGCATATCATCTTTTCATCATAACGATTAATCATTATTCATTAATCGTTATTCGTTATTCGTTTCGTATATACCAAATAGTATTTGGTTAGATTCTTAGATAAATTTATTTATCAGGATCCATATTGAAGACGTTTCCATAATCGTTCCCATAATCTCACCCGAATTTACTTTTCATCATTTCCAATATCGCTCCAGGTGAGTCATAGCCCCATTTCTAATACTTGTTTTAACTCTCTGGGGGAGATACATGCTTACATATACTTTGATAATTTTATAAGTATATGAATAACTTACATGATTCAAATCAATTTCCTAATTAATACTTATCTGATATGGTTTATGACTTAAGATGTGATATATATGTTACTGGCAAATTGCTTGACTAGAATTACTGAACTCAGATGATAATGTTTCCAAACTGATTACTGTGACATGATAATTGATCTTACTATAACATCCTGAATGATTCCCATATCTCTATATCATATTTCTATGTTTCAACAGAAATACATGCTAGGAAGAGCACATATACTCTAGTTACATCATTACTCCGATATTGCCTAAGTTACCTTAACGCCATAAAGTCCCTCTATCATGAGCCATTAATCACATGTTGTGAGCGCGAATATAGTGAACAGCTTCGAAACCTGTTGAGGCTTGACATCCTATCCCACTAATACTTGACGGAATGCCTAACGGTTAGTCGTATTAGTCGTGATACACTATATTTGAAACAAAAATAGGAATTGGCAAATCACCTATAATTCGAGGGCAAAATCATCATTGACTTGATGATCACCCGCCGTTTTACGGTATTTGTTAACGTTTTGTGTGTCATGAGGCTTGGAGCAATATCAATAAGAAAATATATGTCTCCCACATATATTTAGATACAGCTGTATAGGTATTTCACTAGACTTGAATTATAGGTCTCACTACATTAGTATCATGAGTTTCCATCTCATGTTAGGATTATGCTCCAATACTTGAATTTGATTGAATATATATATGATTTATCTGTGATTATAATCAACATCACTCAATACTAGTTTTATCACTATTAATGTTTATTACAATTATTACCAAATACTCATGAATCCAATGAAATAAATGGTTTTCCATTAAAACTCTATGAACTCACCAACCTTTGTGTTGACACTTTTAAGCATGTGTATCTCAGGTAATTAACGGAGCAGGACAAGACACGGAGCGGGCATTTATTACTCTGATAAATTAAAATGGTGTAAAAATCAAATATGTCATTCTTACAAGCCTTTATATCTTTTAAAGAGATTTTTAAAACAAATGTTTCATCATTTATCAAAAGTATTATTTGAATGACAAATAACTTTCAAAACGCCTCTTTTAAGCTGTTTTATGTGAAAATGACTTCGATCCTCCCCGTAACACCCAAATTACTTTTCCGCTGCTAAATCACAAATTTGGGGGTGTTACAGATTGGTATCAGAGCCAACGTTATAGAGAACTAAATGTTTTCAAACATTAAACTATAACTACACTTTCAAAATGAATGATTTTACACCATACTATTTTATGCCCTCCGTGTCTGCAGACTGCCGTGCTCAATACCTTATCTGATAAGATTATTTTACATGCTTAGTAGTTACTCTTACACAATTATTATTTCCTCCGTACTGTTACATCCTTAACGTACAAAATACTCATAAATACTATTCTCGGTTACTACTGTAACATGTCTCCTGAAACTCCCGTGAACGTCGAAACTACTCTCCGTAATACTAATACATCACCTATCTGTCAAAATTCTCCGAATACTGAAGATCTTTATGTACAAATATCACAACCCCAGTCTGATATAGAACTCACTCAAAAATCACTCCCATCGTCACCTATTTGTTCACCTTTATGTCAAAAACTAAGGAGAGCCACTGAATCATATGAAGATTTGATTGGTGGCCAGGCAACATTCGGAATTGGACAAAGTTCACGCCAAGAGATGCCGTGGAAGGATGTTGAGCCAAATTCTCCATTACCCTATAATTCAGATCCCTCAATACTAGATATTCCAAATAATTTATCCTCACCTAAAGCATCTGACTACAATATAAGTACCTCCGATTCAATATGGACTCTTATTTGTCAACAAGCTAGCATATTAGATGCTCACACTGAACAACTAAAAAGGAATTGCAACCAACGCGATTGGAATGGTACGACCGTAACCTTGACACGTTGTTTAAAAGAGCGGATGCTGAAAGACGAACAATGTTTGATTTAGGAATGAAGGTTGGTGAGATAAAGGACAAAACCGACCAGGAGCTTGGAAACTTGGATTCCAGGATCCGTTATGCAAGAAGAGAACACGGTCATACACATGGTAGAGTTGAAGATCTTGAAAGAACCCTATGGATGGCCAGAGACACATCCAGAAATCAGGGTCAAAAGATTTCCGCATTAGAGACTATGTTGGCTAATCAAATGAACATGTGTCAAGAACATTTCTCAAACATGGAAGCTGCACAACTTGAACTTGAGAAAGAAGTTAGATATTTACGTCAGAGGCATAACTAATCTTAAGTTTACAAGTATCCTTGTTGTACCTACTGAACCAAATAGTTTTGGTTAGTATTTCACATAATTTCCAATAAATCTGAAACTTTCAGAACTTGTAATCAAATCGTAATGTATAACAACCTCTTTTCTGTTAAATCTCTCGGTTATGAATCAATATTTTCCTTCATATCAAACATGCATGTAATGAATCCTCATACCTTCATGCAAAAATCTCATCATTTGTTACTTCCTTTGATAAACAAATGACTCCACGTCGATCAATGACATATTAATAAAAGAACTTGTACCATTTGTTTTACAGAAACAATCAGTCAAGTTATTAATATCATGTTGATTTCTGCAATACTATTCAAATCTACCTTAAGATCTCTTACAATTGTTAAGATTTCTTAAACATACTATAATTAGCCAAAAACCAAAGAATTGTCTAAGAATAAATTTTCAAGAGAGAACTTGAAGAATGGAGAGAAGATTATTTAACATCATTTTTAGTAGACAAATCAGTTTGTTCCTTAGTAATCCCATATCAAGAGTTGATCATTTATCTATGATACAACCAGACATATCTTGAAATTAGATTACAGTAGGGATTCAATTCAGTCTATCATCAATGAAATAATTAGCTTCATTATTTAAATTATTCTGACATTAGATGGATTCTAAGTTGAGTTACATTAATGATTTCAGAAGATGGACAACATGAACAATATATATACTCCATCATCATCTAAAATCACCATGACTCCTGAAGCCATCAAGAAATTGGTAAACAACATCGTGTCAGTAGTACTCGAAGGGACTACCATAGTTTATCCAAGAAAAGAAACGAGTATACCTGGTAAGCATAACCAAGAAAGTTTCATGGGATATGGGCCAGCTCGTTTTAAAGCTCCAGAAAGAATGACTACCCCTACAATCAACCAAGGGATTAGGCAAGGAGTTATACCTAATGGAAATGACCAAAAGCGAAAACTTGCTGAAAGAGAAGCCATCAACCCCATCTATTGCAATTTTGCTAATGCTCAAGACTGCTATCGTAAACATCTGGGAGATCGTATCAACTATCATCATCAACAGGGATGCAAACAGAAAATTAATAGAAACTACCTCGTAACATCTGTTACTGAGAATGGTTATCGTGGGAAACAACCCCTGTGTCAAAAATACCAGATGCATCACATAGGAATCTTCATTGCTAAATGCAGTAAGTGTTGGAAAATAGGTCACAAGACAAGTGATTGTAAGGCTCCGGACAGAAGAAGACAAACAGCAACGGTAGTATGCCACGGATATGGTGCTAAAGGGCACTACAAGAAACAATGTCCAAACTACAATATCAACTGGAAGGCCAAGACTTTTGCAAGAAAATGAAAGATCTTTAACGACTTCGATAGTATCAACGGAATGACAACTAGATTTAGGCAGATGAATAAATTCCTGTTGTAAATAAATAAACTCTAGTTCAAGAATTTCCTAAGTTGTATCTCTTTCTTGTATTTTACTTTAAGTTACGATGGATGTAACCTAAGTATAGCAACTATCTTTCTACAGTATCGAAAAATCTACCTTGTAATATTTCCATAATAATCATAATCTACGTCAATTTCAATTTCTATTCCATTTACCAAATAACAATATATTGTTATTACCCTAGAAATTTCTGATTCATAGTATGAACGAAAATTTTCTACATTATTCTTAAAAGAAATTACGTTGTCATATTATAAAAATGATACGTTGAACACCATCTAAAACAATTTAAAGACACATAAATACCACTGTGATTGAGCCAAGCATCACATAATTTGGTCCTCAATTATACATAGCCTGATCAACTATGTCTAATATAGGAAGAATCATGTTATGAAGGGAACAGTCATATTATCAGGTATCTAAATAACAATCTTCATTCAAAAGCAAAATATAGAGATAAAATGAACTGTTCATGAATATTTCACTGGACAAACCACAACAAATACCTATATTATCCCCTCATCAATATGATGAGAAAACAACAAAAGTACAAGTATGAAAACTCTAATAATTCGCAAAGACTGATGGAAAACTCAAATAGCTAAAATTTTATTTGAATCCGTGGAAATTAATAAATAAACAAATAATTAGCATCGGAAGTGCTAATGTTACAATAATTACAATATAAATCATGGAATCTTCAATAGGTTGATCCGCTATGGAAACAAAGACTCCCACCAACCCAGCAATAGCAAGAGCCACCACAGGGTGAATCACTCTAATTATGCTGAAAAATAAAAATAAACAAACTATTAAAGACAATAACGAGTCTTATTCCATATTCGTTAAGGAGTACATAGAAACACAACAAGAACTTAAAATTTAAAACAACCCTAGCTCGAGATTATTACCCCCATATCTTGTCTACGGTAATGGCTAGGACTGTAAGAGGTACGACAAACAACAAGATCGCGACCAAGAATCCAAAGTCTTCATCTGGAACATACGCTAAGTAGATAGCGGCAAGGACGACATACACAATCGCTAGTATAGTGATGAGGTGCGGCATTTTTGAGATGGGAAATGATAGAAAAACGGTTGATGGAAGAAATGGAAATTAGAGAGGGGTATTTATAGGCTAAAATATAGCCGTTAGTGCACTATTCACGGCCGTTGGAATTACTATTCCCGACCGTTAGAATACTGTTCACTAGCCGTTATTTTACTATTCATGACCACTATTTTCAATATTCACATCCCTTAAATACATCAGTTACTTTGTCCTGTCTAGTACAGATAAATCTAACTGAATCAAATTTCCTAAATTTATGGAATAAAAATCTCTCGACAACCCTCTGTTCATAATTCTTTACTCAAGTAATCACATTAAATTTGAATTTCGGGACGAAATTCAGAATGACATGTGGGTACTGTAAAACCTCGCAAAAATCCCTATAATTAAAAACGTTTAATTATATATTAATCTCTGTCATTATTTTAATCACCATTTTTACGGAAAAATTTGAAATTTTTCTTATTATATTAAATGGTCATGATTACGATATTGCAGAATTCACAAAATGACAAAACAAGTTCTCGACACGTTTAATAAAACTTAAATACTTCACTAAACCTAATTATTCACTAATTAATCTCATCGGGCCAAGATTTACTCAGCCCATCAAAACCCTCCGTGTACTGTTCATAAGCCCAAGCCCAACACCATATTTTCTTTATTATTTCATGTGTTTCGACTAAGAACCAAGCTACAAAACGACCTTCGTTCTCTCAAATCTTAAACACGACATATCTATATTTTTGCACCACCTCGTTCCTCACCTAGCCGACTATATGTGTGCAAAATCTCAGATCCATAGGTCGAGTATTGATACGTTTTTAAAAGGCAAAGTGTTCGGTCCAACTCAACCCATTCGATACAAATATTAAATCCAAAACTAGACCGTTTTAATTCCCGTTTGTTTCTATGAAATCCTAATAACATTTCAAGTATAATATCATGTTAAAAGTCGACATTCAACAGCTAAAGACCAAGTAATACACAAATTATCAATTCGTGTATGTATATAAAAGCTAGTCGACATATATATGATTCACCAAGACATGCACCATAATTCTAGCTCTCACAAAATAATTCTTAAAGTCCTAAGAGGTAAGAGAAACAATCCTAGATCGCTTATTCACTGACATCAATAGTGTTTCTTGCTTCCTTGACATTTTTGCACCATACGTGTTCTAAAATTCTTACTATATGTACTCTTCTTCCATTCTCTTGTTTCCTACCCACTCAATATCACTTCATTTTACTCTCAAATATTCTCTGAAAGGACCAGAAGAAATCGCTATTACGTTTGAAAGCAAACAAGTATATCGGGTTTATTTTTCTAAATCGTTATATCGGGTAATAAGTTAACGTGAAGATTTCTTGTGTTTCCATTCATTTCACTCGACTCTCTATCACCCTAGGAGTATTGTAAGTCCTTTACAACTCATTTGAATCCATTTCTCACGTTAAAAGTTTGCATGCATCACATTTTATTTTGTGTCGAACGTATAAAGATTTATAAATATTTTGTACGTATATACAAACATATAATACACAAGACGTGACTAGCCTCCATCTTGGAAGGCATAGGAGTCACGTATCACACACCTTTCACCTTTACTTTTATGTATCATGCATCATTCGACACCACATTAAACCATGTTTCATATCGCTAAAACTCTTAAACACTAGAAAATATTCCANCGACCAAGAATCCAAAGTCTTCATCTGGAACATACGCTAAGTAGATAGCGGCAAGGACGACATACACAATCGCTAGTATAGTGATGAGGTGCGGCATTTTTGAGATGGGAAATGATAGAAAAATGGTTGATGAAAGAAATGGAAATTAGAGAGGGGTATTTATAGGCTAAAATATAGCCGTTGGTGCACTATTCACGACCGTTGGAATTACTATTCCCGACCGTTAGAATATTGTTCACTAGCCATTATTTTACTATTCATGACCACTATTTTCAATATTCACATCCCTTAAATACATCAGTTACTTTGTCCTGTCGAGTACAGATAAATCTAACTGAATCACATTTCCTTGATTTTTGGAATAAAAATCTCCCGACAATCCTCTGCTCATAATTCTCTACTCAAGTAATCACGTTAAACTTGAATTTCGGGACGAAATTCAGAGTGACGGGTGGATACTGTAGAGAACTGCAAAAATCCATATAATTAATAACGGTTAATTATATATTAATCTCTGTCATTATTCTAATCACCATTTTTACAGAAAAATTTGAAATTTTTCTTATTATATTAAATGGTCATGATTACGATATTGCAAAATTCACCAAATGACGAAACAAGTTCTCGACACGTTTAACAAAACTAAAATACTTCACTAAACCTAATTATTCACTAATTAATCTCATCGGGCCAAGATTTACTCAGCCCATCAAAACCCTCCATGTACTGTTCATAAGCCCAAGCCCAACACCATATTTTCTTTATTATTTCATGTGTTTCGACTAAGAACCAAGCTACAAAACGACCTTCGTTCTCTCAAATCTTAAACACGACATATCTATATTTTTGCACCACCTCGTTCCTCACCTAGCCGACTATATGTGTGCAAAATCTCAGATCCATAGGTCGAGTATTGATACGTTTTTAAAAGGCAAAGTGTTCGGTCCAACTCAACCCATTCGATACAAATATTAAATCCAAAACTAGACCGTTTTAATTCCCGTTTGTTTCTATGAAATCCTAATAACATTTCAAGTATAATATCATGTTAAAAGTCGACATTCAACAGCTAAAGACCAAGTAATACACAAATTATCAATTCGTGTATGTATATAAAAGCTAGTCGACATATATATGATTCACCAAGACATGCACCATAATTCTAGCTCTCACAAAATAATTCTTAAAGTCCTAAGAGGTAAGAGAAACAATCCTAGATCGCTTATTCACTGACATCAATAGTGTTTCTTGCTTCCTTGACATTTTTGCACCATACGTGTTCTAAAATTCTTACTATATGTACTCTTCTTCCATTCTCTTGTTTCCTACCCACTCAATATCACTTCATTTTACTCTCAAATATTCTCTGAAAGGACCAGAAG
>LBNU01013923.1:195535-209187 GCA_014162995.1 Artemisia annua | reverse complement strand
TTCTAATCTATTCTAACAAGTTATTGCAATGTATCTGCAACGTACTAATTAAACAATGATAACATGAAATCACTGATGAACCTCTTTTTAATCTATTATAACAAGTTATTGCAATGTATCTGCAACCTTCCAATCTAACCATGATAACAAGCAATCATTGATGAACCTCTTTTTAATCTATTTCTAACAAGTTATTGTAATGTATCCACAACTTCTAATCTAACCATGATAACCAGCAATCACTGATGAACCTCATTCTAATCTATTCTAGCAAGTTATTCTAGTGAATAAGCATGCTACTAATCTAACCATGAAGGCATGGTAACTGCTGAACCTTATTTTTATATATTGTAACTGCTGAACCTCTAATAAAAATAATTGATGAACCTTTGATAAAAATAAGCAGATAACAAAAAATATTTTAACTGATGAACCTCTAATAAAAATAAGCAGATAACTAATAAAAATAAGTTGATAACAAAAAATGCACTAAATGATGAACCTGAAAATCATCAATCGCCATTAAAACCAGATTTCTATCACATTTATGACCTGAATCTAGTTGAAGCATTTCATCGAGCACTTGGTGTGCATCATTATATCGATCACATTTCAACAATAGATCTTGTATGTTTACCCGATTATTATGAATTTGAAAAGTACAAAAAAGAGTTTTATTAGTTGGTAACTGATGGTAACGGTGTGAAGAGNGATCGGCCAAACATCCCACAAGGGTTTTTTGGATCGATTTTTATTTTACAAAAACATAAGTGTTTTGTTTTGATCTTGCAATCACTTTTATTCAATTGAGTTTGTGTGTACAAGAACGAGGTAATAACTTACTTTAGTTATTATCAAGAGATCGTTAAACAAAAAGGTAAGGGGTTTAACATTGATCTACATAAACCCTAACTAGGGTTCATCACTTGTTCATCAATCAAGAATCGCATACGGTACGTTCTTATTTATGTTTTAGTTATCTTTATATGTTATACTAGATCCTACGCTTCCGCAACTTGTGCTACTTGATATTAGTGTAATTATATGATTGTCATGATACTTAAATTCTAGCAGTGGCATCACGAGCCATGTATACCATGTAATTGTATACTAAAACCATAAAAAACGTATCTTTATTGTTTTAGATAGACATGTTATTGTTTCTAGGGTTTTTCTTTAATTTTTTTTAGAAAAAATAAACCCTAACCTTAATTTGGGGGGGGGGGGTCGATTTCATCCATAAATCCTAATTAGGGTTTGCGGTTTAATTAATTAATATTAATTAATTGGTTAGAAACCCTAAGTTTGTAACATGTTTATGTGAACTATGTGGTAATTGGTTTGCATGAATCCATGACGAAACATGCATGTTAGTCATGGATTGTTTATTGTTTGCAAGTATATGTTTCACATTTCAATTCTTAGATAGATCTAAAATTGGGGAAGACTCCAATTATAACTAAAATCAATTTACTTGTTATGTGGTGTACTAATCAACCCTAGCTTACACACTCGATTATTCGATGGACGTGGCTCACTTGTGCAAAGTGAAAGCTTTGGTTAATTATACACATTATAAACATAGAATTGTTTTAATTAGGGTTTATCTAATTTAGCTTGCATGTGGCTAATTGTTTTCACCGCTTTATTTATTAGTTGTTTATTTGTTTTCTTTTAAGTTACTTGTTATGTGTTATTTGTTTATCAATTGTAAGCAATAACAAGGGTAATTTTTGAAAAGAAAAATTAATCGGACTAATAATGGTGAAATCATGTTTTGAGCTTTAATCATAAACTTTTAATTGATTGGTGCGACTGTACCTTAATGATTTCAATAACTCAATGACAAATTGTGTGGTGGGTATAAGTGGAACTAAGTTTTTTAAGAGATTCGCTCCTACGAACGTTCCGCGCTCGCTTTTACGTCATATTGAAACATTATTGTACGAAGCACCTTAAGGCAATGTTGTAAGCTTCTCAACGCCTCAATTAAAACTTTGTTGATCTTGCTCACGTTAATGAACCGGATTTATAAATTGTTTTGAAAAGCCTATGTCATAAAGATGAGTGCATGCATCTTTATACATGTTTTGATTGACACATCAAAATTAAATACCCTAAAATTTAAGTTCCATGCCATCTAACTAAAGGACACTTGGAGTTTTTCTTTGGTATGCGTAAGACCTAGGCCAAAGATTAATGACAAGGCAAATTTCCGAGTGAGCGTGAGACCTCACATGGATAATTTGCAGTTTCTAAGTTAGACGACTTAATTAAGTTGATGCGTGAGACCTAGAACTTAAGGCATGAGATGGGATGAAATATGCTTACATGGCAAGTTGATGAATCAACTTGAAGTAAATCCCATAAATCATCTAGGAATTGGAAAACTTGTTTGCTAATTATTGTACGACAGATTACCATCTTTTGTACTTTCGCTATTAGCAGATCAACTGATGTAGTGAAACTATTAAAAGTTGGATCCTAGGTTTTCAAGAAACTAAGATGGTTATATGAATATTTCCATGGGTATTATGTTTACTTGAAAATATTTTCTTATCGAAAATACTAATGTTTGAACTTTTTCTTTCTGTAGAAATGGCTCAACCCGATAACTCCGTGTATGATGCTTTTAAGAGTCATCTTGAAAGAGCTAAATTGACTGGGAAAAACTTCAATGATTGGCACCGTTCGCTCAGAATTGTCTTGAGAGCGACCGGTAAGCTCAATTATTTGCAGACCTCTTGCCCTGAGGAGCCTACTGATCCAACTGCCACTGAGCAGCAGAAGGCTGAATGGAGAGTGGAGCATGCTAAGTACAATGAAGTTGGATGCTTGATGCTTCAAAGTATGGACCCAATAATGCAAAAGAAGTTTGAGTATTATTTTCCAAAAGACATGATCGATGAACTCAAGAAGGTTTACGAAAAGTCTCCAGCAGTTGAATTGTATGAGTCTCTTGACAAATTACACATCTGCAAGCATGGTGATGGAAAACCAGTTGAAGACTATGTGAATGAGATGAAAGAATTCTTTGATCAACTTCACAGGGTCGGATTTGGTTACCCCGACAATGTTCAAGTTAACTTAATCAACAGATCTCTTAACAAGGATTTTGCTGGTTTTGTGCAAAACTTCAACATGCACTGCTCGGGGAAGACAGTCTCAGAGTTACTCGCATTGCTAGTTGACTATGAGAAGCATCTACCAGCTAAGGGCAAGGCACCTACCCCACAAGTGTTGGCAATTCAAGGGGGTAGGATCCAGAAAAAATCGCATGTGAACAAGGGTAAGGGTAAGGCTGATAAAGGCAAGCAGACTTTGGCCTATCAACCAAATCCAAAGGTGAATCAAAACCAACCCAAGAAGCCTAAGGCGAATCCTCCAATGAAGAAGGAACAGGCTTGTCACCACTGTCATCAACCGGGGCACTGGAAATGTAGTTGTGCGATCTACATAAATGACTTGCCACAAAAGAAGCATCAGAGTGAGGCTGGTCAACCCAGTTCATCATCAGGTGCGTTCTTTATGATTGAATTATTTTCTTTATCTCATAAACTGAATTCTTGGGTATATGATACAGGCTGTGGAATTCATATCTGCAATACTTTGCAGGGGTTTAGAGAGGAGAGAAAGCTGGCCTATGGAGAGCAATTCTTGCACGTTGGTAATGGAGCGCCTGCAAGAGTTGAAGCTATAGGAATATTTAATTTAGTGTTGCCTTCGGGCGTAGTACTATCTTTAAATAATTGTCATTATGCACCGTTAATTGTTAGAGGTGTAATTTCTCTTTCATGTTTGTTGAACCTTGGTTATCATCATACTATTTCAAGCAATGCAATTTCAGTTTCTTTAAATGGTGTTTTTTATTTTAATGCAATTGCTGTGAATGGTATTTTTGAGTTGGACATGAATGATAATGATAATGCTTTCAATAATAATTCAATGTATAGCATCAACCATAAGAGAATCAAGAAAGGTCTGGATTCTTCTTATCTTTGGCATTGTCGACTTGCTCACATTGGCAAGACTCACATGGAAAAGCTGCAACGCGATGGGCTTTTAGAAAAGATCAGTGATGAATCATTTGATAAGTGCGAATCTTGTATTGCTGGCAAGATGACAAAGAAACCCTTTAAAAATAGGATTGAAAGGGCTTCTGATCTACTTGGTCTTATTCACACAGATGTGTGTGGACCACTTAGACATGTGTCAAGGAGGGGTGCTAGCTACTTCTTAACATTTACGGATGATTATAGTCGTTATGGTTATGTTTATTTACTTAAACATAAACATGAGGTCTTTGAAACATTCAAAGTGTTTAAAGCAGAAGTAGAGTTGCAACTTGGAAAGAAGATTAAAGCTCTTCGATCTGATAGAGGTTGTGAATACCTGAGTCAAGAGTTTATAGATTATCTAGCTAAGGAAGGAATTGTCCAGCACCTTACTTCTCCATATACTCCACAACAAAATGGTGTATCTGAGAGAAGAAATCGTACATTGCAAGATATGATACGATCTATGTTTAATCTAACAACTCTTCCCTTCTCATTTTGGGATTATGCCTTGGAGTCTGATGTTCGCATTCTTAATATGGTTCCCACAAAGAAGGTTGATAAGACACCATATGAGTTATGGACTGGAAAAGCTCCTAACTTGTCTTATCTAAAGGTCTGGGGCTGCGAGGCGTATGTTAAACGTGACTCTGCAGATAAGCTCCAACAAAGATCTGTAAAGTGCATCTTTGTAGGGTACCCAAAGGAAACGATGGGTTACTACTTTTATTATCCCACTGAGAACAAAGTATTTGTTGCTAGGTATGGTGATTTCTTGGAAAAGGAACTCATATCTCAAGAATTAAGTGGGAGGGTATATGATCTGGAAGACGATTAGGTTGATGCATTAGCTTCTGAAAACACTAGTCAACTTCCTGAAGAACCAGATAGTCTTGGTTCTCCACCTGAAGTTGAAGTGGTTCCCATTCGCAGGTCTACAAGACCTGTGAAAGCACCTGAACGACTCTGTCTTAATGTAGAGTGCGATCAATCTATACTAGGGGATCTTGATGAACCAACTAGTTATAAGGCTGCCATGAAAAGTCCTGAAAAGGAAAAATGGCAGGTTGCTATGAATGGGGAAATGCAATCCATGCATGATAATGAAGTTTGGACTGAAGTAGACCTTCCTCCTGGTGCCAAGGTAGTTGGGAGTAAATGGATCTACAAGTTAAAAACTGACATGGATGGCAATGTACACACCTATAAGGCCCGTTTGGTAGCTCAAGGGTTTACTCAAATGTTTGGTATTGACTACGAAGAAACCTTTTCTCCCGTAGCTGATATTAGGGCCATTAGGATTCTCATAGCCATAGCTGCATACTATGACTATGAGATTTGGCAAATGAATGTCAAAACCGTCTTCTTAAATGGTCGCCTAGATGAAGACATCTATATGGCGCAGCCTGAGGGGCTTGTCAATCCAGATTTTCCAAAGCGTGTATGCAAGCTTCAAAGATCTATTTATGGATTGAAGCAAGCATCACGTCAATGGAATAAAAGATTTGATGAAGAAATCAAAAGATTTGGATTTTCTTAAAATCTTGATGAGCCATGTGTATACCACAAAGCTAGTGGGAGTGATGTAATTTTCCTTATTTTATATGTCGATGACATATTGATCATGGGAAAAGACATTCCAAGTTTGCATAAAGTTAAGGCATATCTTGGAAAGTGTTTTTCTATGAAAGATTTAGAGGAAGATGCATTCATTCTGGGAATTAAGATATATAGAGATAGATCTCAGCGATTAATTGGATTAAGCCAAAGTGCTTACATTGATAAAATATTGAAGAGATTCAATATGCAAAATTCCAAAAAGGGATATTTGCCAATGGTTCTTGTGGTACCAAACTCATCGTTTGACACACGAAGTTGTGGACGTCTCCACGTTGCGTACTTCTTTCAAGGAATACGAAGCCGACACCCTAGATATTACATACGCCACTTTTCGTGTTCCGGTCTACACCGTAAACGAGTCTTGAATTGGTCAGCTAAAATCGTTTTAGGTCCACTTCGAGTGACCTGACGATAATTCTTATAAGAATTCATGGAGTCCCGATGATTTCTACATAAGTTAGTTTATGGGGGAAATCCAGATCCAAATGCAGAACTTGATGTTACAGGTTACTATGATGCTTCCTGGCAAGGTGATAAGGATGATACGAAATCTCAGACGGGTTATGTCTTTGTCATTAATGGAGGATGTGGATTGGAGGAGCAAGGAAGCAGAGTACATTAGCGATGTCTGCAACAGAAAGTGAGTATATAGCCACTTCAGAAGCTGCAATGAAAGTTGTTTGGATTAGGAAGTTCGTTTCGGGGCTTGGAGTTATGCCATCGATTCAACAACCTATAAAAATGTATTGTGACAATTCTGCTGCAATCACATTTGCTCATGAGCCTGGACTCATGAAGGGCACCAGACATTTCCCGATCAAATATCACTACGTGCGTGAGCAAGTGGAGATTGGAGAGATCGATTTACTCAAAGTTCACACAGATGATAACTTGGCTGATCAATTGACGAAAGCTCTACCTGAAACTAAGCTTTATAAGCTAGCTGAAGGAATAGGTCTTCGTAAAGCTGAAAGTTTCATGCCCATTTGTGATTAGTATTTGGATAAAGGATGTAATGTACGAATTATTAATTTTAATGAAATAAAGTATTGGTTATGTTTATTTACATTGTTTTAATAATATATCCTGTTTTTGCATGTTTATATCCTTGAATAATTTTATTATTCTAAAACTGTCCGTTGTCGGTTAATAATATGGGAATATTATTAAGGGAAGACAATTATGATATTCAATGAATTGAATATAGGACTTATCCCAAACTACATGATTTTACTTATTTTAAGTAAGTCATAATTAGTTATCCTCAGACTTGAGATACCAGATAAGTGTCATGGATGTAGTGCATTTTTGTGGAGCAATCTACCGCTATTCGTAACTGGTAGTTATAAGGGTTGTTTTCAGAAGTGTTGCAAAGTCCATGGGTTAGTCTTGTAGTCAAAATAGAATTTGTTCCTTCAAATTTGTTTTGAAGTTTAATACTATTGGGCCACTCGTAGGATTGACAAAATGTTTGCGTGACCACACCCAAAGACTATCTGGAATATGTTTAGATAATTTAGTAATTTTGTTCAATCATTAATATGCGAGAAACTAAAAAAATTTAATAAAGATTTATTTCTTTGTTAATTAGAGTATTAGTAACAAAAGGATAATAATAACGATTCATCGTTAAGGATTTTTCAGGAAACTCAGCTCGCTTTGAACTAGGGGCATTGGAGTGTTGCAAGACGCCGACCAATGTCATTTTACTGTTAATAAATAACCAAGTGGGAGCTGTTGGAATATGGTTAAATATTAAACGTGTAAATGTCTAGTTTCGAACCCGAGACCTCGGGATTGCACGCAATACAAATGAGAATAAAAGCATAATAATTATATATATTAAAGGTTATGTATAGATGTAATTATTTAAACACTTAACGGTCTTAACGGTCGTTAGTTAGTAAATGTACGGACTAAATATCGTTAGAAGGAAACGAGAAGGACTAGTGTGCAACAAGGAGCCAAGAAGGATCCGGAATCCTCCCTTGGACTCCTTATCCGATCGGGAAAAGGGAAGGGATCCCAATCCCACCCTAACTTGTCCTCCAAGATGTCTCTAGTATATAAACAAGGCTTAGGGTCATTCATTCTGATCTCTTGTGCACTTAAACCTAAGCTTTGTTTTCCTTTCCTCTTTTCTTCTTGAAACCGATCGGCCAAACATCCCACAAGGGTTTTTTGGATCGATTTTTATTTTACAAAAACATAAGTGTTTTGTTTTAATCTTGCAATCACTTTTATTCAATTGAGTTTGTGTGTACAAGAACGAGGTAATAACTTACTTTAGTTATTATCAAGAGATCGTTAAACAAAAAGGTAAGGGGTTTAACATTGATCTACATAAACCCTAACTAGGGTTCATCACTTGTTCATCAATCAAGAATCGTATACGGTACGTTCTTATTTATGTTTTAGTTATCTTTATATGTTATACTAGATCCTACGCTTCCGCAACTTGTGCTACTTGATATTAGTGTAATTATATGATTGTCATGATACCTAAATTATAACAGTTTGCTCTTCCAGCATTGAAAAGTTTGGACCTGAGTCACAATCAATTTGATGGCCAAATTGGTTTGCTTGATCAAGGGCTCATTGTGAAGTCATTTCAACAACTTACCAACCTCGCTTGCTTAGACCTTTCATTTAATAAATTTGAAGGTGACTGGGAGTTGGAGACAGTGTTATCAAGCCTCACAAACCTTGTCGAACTCCATCTCTCGTACAACGGCTTCTCTGTTATAACCAGTAATGCTAGTCATTATGTCAACCCTAGTTTTGACATCCTAAATTTGGCTTCTTGCAAGCTAAAGGTATTTTCGGAGTCCTTAAGAGCCATGACAAATCTGAGCTGTTTAGATCTTTCTAGCAATGAAATCCATGGTGAAATTCCTCTTTGGGCAGGGGAGATAGGAGGTATTCAGTTTTATACTTTGGATCTCTCATATAACCTCTTGAATGGAACATTTCCTATCTGGTTAGAATGTCTTCCAAATCTACAAGTTCTTGTCCTCAAATCAAATAAGTTGCATGGTATCATTGAAACCTCTTCATCAATGAAACTCCAATTCAGAGTCTGCGGGTTCTTGATTTATCACATAACGGGTTCTTTGGCCAACTCTCTCAAAAATACTTTCAAAATTTCATTGGCATGAAAAGATTAAAAAGGGGTATAAAACCAGAATATTTGAATATGAGTGACTTGTATTACTCTATCACCGTCACCGTGAAGGGTCAGCAACGTACTCGCATTTACAAAACTTTCAGTTGCGTATGTGATTGTTGATCTATCGAGTAACAAATTACTTTGTAATAGTGCTCAACTTATCTCACACTAGTCTCATAGGGAAAATTCCACACGCTCTAGGAAATCTCACAGAAATCGAGTCGTTGGACCTATCATGTAACAAACTAACAAGAGAGATGCCTCAGAGCCTTGTAGATATGACGTTTCTTGAATTCTTGAATCTCTCACAAAACAATCTTGTGGGACATATACCACAAGGAAAACAAGTTAGCACGTTTGAGGGGAACTCATTAGGAGGGAATCCAAAACTGTGTGGACTCCGTTGCCCATAAAGTGTAATGAGCATACAAAGGAACCACAACTTGAAAGTGATGGGGAAGATGAGGATGAGACTCTATTTACATTGGAAGTGGTGATGTCAGGATTTGGATGTGGGACCTAGTTGGACTGGGTATAGGATATTACATGTTATCTACCGGAAAGCCAAATTGGTTCGTAGCAATTACTTATGCAGGCGAGCATATGATCATGAAGAAGCGAAACAAGAGAAGCAATGTTTATAACTGGAAATGAAGTTAGTTTCCAAAAGGCATGTATTTCAAAAAAATTTCCTATTTTAGTTACCCAATTGTGCAAATTAGCTAACTATGTGTTTGTTTCCAATGTTTTTCGGATGCAGGTGGAACGTTATGAGTGAAAGATATGCAGTTGTTGCTTCTTTTGATGTGTACACTTTGAATTTCTTTGTGCTCGATATGCTATCAGTTCGTCCAAACTTGTTGCATTTCTAATCTTGAAGATGAATTTTGATATGTTTTGAGTAAATAACACTATATATCTTTACATTTTGTAGCCGTTTAATTTCATCATTAGTTAGTAATTAGTTCTTGTTAATTTCCAAACAGCTTCCCGGTAGGGTGTAGATAATCAATGGTACTAGATATCACTTGAAATCGTGTAATCACTTGCCAATAGAAACTATTCGACCCTAATGCCCAAGTTACACGAATATCTCTATGGGATAAGACCAAGTGTTATATTCTTGTTTTAGGCACAAAGCAAGAACTCGTTCGCTTTCAAGTGTTTATGTTTTCAGTGTGTTCTTCATGCAAGATATGGTTTCCTATTTATAGGAAAATGATTTACTCTAATCAATATAATTATGAGAATTAATCAGCTAATTAATCTCCTCATAATGTTCCTCCATTATAGCAATAGTGGATACAAGACCAAGTCATTATGGTCTTAATTATGAGTTTAAAACTACATTAATATGACAAAGTATTTACAAACTAACTCCAACAAAGTCGTGGTTCACCTATCAGAGACTCTTATTAGCATGCTCACTGAAGAGCAATCCTGCTGATGTATAACGACCTAAATTTCTGAATCTAAAATAAAACCCATATATAACGTAACAAATAACCCGTATAGCCAAATAAATTACAACGAAACCTCATAAGTGAAATTCTGAGCATATTCTGAATCCGAAAATACTTGAAAACCTAAAATAATTCGGGAATTAATAATTACGCGACACGAATACTTAATTTGGGCCATTTTCTTTTATACACAATCATTTAACTAAAAAAAAAAGACCAACAAGAATTGAGCCCATGTATCTTCCTTGGCCTTATAGCCCATCTGCGATCCACATCAAAGATTAAAAAGGATCCGGTGTTTATTCATTCACAACATAATACGCTACAACAAAACACTTAAAACCCTAACCCTAATAAAAATAAATAGAGGCACTTAATTTGCTGGTGGTTCTCCCTGCTTTTCGAGGCTAAGAAGGAAGCAAGAAGGTGTATTTTGATCGTGGGTTATAGCTTTTTGAATAAGGTATTGGTATCGTCGCACGGTTGCTTTTAGCTGGATCTATCGTCCTTGTTTCTGTTGTGTTTTATCGAGGCTTTCACAAGGGGTAACACTAACCTATCTGTTCTTTCTATTCATTCGTTTGATGTCCTATACGTCATATATCTTTTGGAGTATTGTTGTTGTAATCGGCAGAAAAAAAAAATTAAGAAGAAGAACATGTGTATGCAAAGTTAATCTCACATAAAATTATATAAGGTTTCACATATAATAAAGAATGGGAGCCATGATCAATCAATCTATATATTCTGTCATGTGATATGTAATCTAAAAATGAATTTTTTTATTATGATTGGACCGAATTTATATGTGTCATGGGAGGAGTTAAATTGTTCTTTTCTTTTTTGTTTGTTCTAGCGTGTATAAAAAGGGATTTAAGATATGGTTTTGCCGAATGGGATTAAATATGCAGAAAGGGATGCGCTTGATTTATTTCAAGATATAAGGGTGCGTTGCATGGTTAAAAAAAAGAGAGGGNAATGAAACCTCATAAGTGAAATTCTGAGCATATTCTAAATCCGAAAATACTTGAAAACCTAAAATAATTTGGGAATTAATAATTACGCGACACGAATACTTAATTTGGGCCATTTTCTTTTATACACAATCATTTAACTACAAAAGAAAATAAAAAAAATAAAAATAAAAAAGACCCAACAAGAATTGAGCCTATGTATCTTCCTTGGCCTTATAGCCCATTTGCGATCCACATCAAAGATTAAAAAGGATCCGGTGTTTATTCATTCACAACATAATACGCTACAACAAAACACTTAAAACCCTAACCCTAATAAAAATAAATAGCGGCACTTAATTTGCTGGTGGTTCTCCCTGCTTTTCGTGGCTAAGAAGGAAGCAAGAAGGTGTATTTTGATCGTGGGTTATAGCTTTTTGAATAAGGTATTGGTATCGTCGCACGGTTGCTTTTGGCTGGATCTATCGTCCTTGTTTCTGTTGTGTTTTGTCGAGGCTTTCACAAGGGGTAACACTAATCTATCTGTTCTTTCTATTCATTCGTTTGATGTCCTATACGTCATATATGTTTTGGTGTATTGTTGTTGTAATCGGCAGGAAAAAAATAAGAAGAAGAACATGTGTATGCAAAGTTAATCTCACATAAAATTATATAAGGTTTCACATATAATAAAGAATGGGAGTCATGATCAATCAATCTATATATTTTGACATGTGATATGTAATCTAAAAATGAATTTTTTAATTATGATTGGACCGAATTTATATGTGTCATGGGAGGAGTTAAATTGTTCTTTTCTTTTTTGTTTGTTCTAGCGTGTATAAAAAGGGATTTAAGATATGGTTTTGCCGAATGGGATTAAATATGCAGAAAGGGATGCGCTTGATTTATTTCAAGATATAAGGGTGCGTTGCATGGTTAAAAAAAAGAGAGGGACGTTGCATGTATTCAGCCAGCAGGGTGCGTTGCATTTATTTCAAAAAGGGGTGAGTTGGTTAAATGAATAAAAGGGTTGCTTTTGGTTTGTAAAAAAAATATACTAAGGTGCGTTTGGTTTTAAATAAGCAACAAGAGTTGCGGTTGATTTGTATATAAAAGGGTGCGTTCGAATTGTAAATAAGAGAAGGGTGCGTGGGATTTAAAAGTGAGAGCTAGAGTTTCGTTGTTCGACTAATATAAAATGTGACGAGGGTGTGTGCGAGTAGTTAAATTGCATTTTGGGTCGTTACGGTCTAATTTAGTGTCGAGGATGCGTTAATAAATTTGAAATGACGGGGTCTAAAACTATCACCTCAATATAAAATTATAGTATAAACTTTAAAATAATTTTATTTGACATCTTTAATATTTAATGTTGATAATTTACATTTTGACCCTAAACTTACTAAATTGACATAATTAACCCTAAACTATTATGATTATCATTTTAATCCTTAAATATTCTTAACTGTCAATTATGACCTTAAAGAATTAAATTACTATTTTAGGAAAGTTACTAAATATGAAAGCTTACTATTTATGGAAACCTGCTAATTATGGACACTTACTAAATATGGAAAGTTACCAAAATAGAAAGTTACTAAAAATGGAAAGTATACTAAAACGGGTAACCTATTTCTAATGGACTTATAGTAATACGTAATAATTGATTCCTATAGGTTCTGTGAAGCGGGAGTGATCCGTGACTCATATTGTGTGACTTGTCTGTTTCTGTTTGCGTGCTTTGAATAAGGTATAGATATTCTGACCTTCTCACAGGTTTCTCATGAACTCTTTCTATCTTTGATCTGTTTACTTCTGAACCTTTATTCTGAACCTCTTGCTATGACTTTTATTTCTGAACCTTGATTATGAACCTGTGATTTCTGAACCTTTATTATTGAACCTTTGCTATGCACCTCTGATTATGAACCTTTGATTTAGTGCTTGGTCACATCATCTTCTTAGCTTCACCTAGTTATTAGATATTATAGGAGCCAAAAGAACTAACGTGTCAAGAGCCAACGATAGAGGTTTGTGTTTTTATGACTGTGCAGGTAAGGAATATTGCAAGAAAACACAGTGAAAAGCAACCAAAAGCCCAAAACGAGCACGAGATGTGGACAGAAAAGAAGTTTAAAGTAAGTCCAAAGTGAATTACTCAAGTAAACGCCCGTGAGCGTGTTGTTATTACTTAAAGGCCGTGACATATTGAAAGAGATACTTAATCGAAGGACTGTAAAGATGATTATCGCACTGTATACAGCTTCCCAACTCCGAGCAGTGGTCACTTTATATCATTGGAAGATTTGGAAGATCGTTAAGCAGTAGTCCTCAAGAGTTACAAAGGACTTAAGTTTACTTTTTGGAACGTTAGTATGTGTAATGAAAG
>LBNU01013923.1:152094-175578 GCA_014162995.1 Artemisia annua | reverse complement strand
AAAAAAAAAACGTAGTAATGACATGTAAGTTAGTATAATAAAGAAAAAAAGGATATTAGTTAAAGTGTTGAAATATTTCTTTTTGGAATAATAATTTAAGAGAATTTTTATATTAAAACCAAAGTTGTTGATCTCAAAAAATGGTTACAAATGTTAATTTAGTAAATCAGTAATTGGAAGTTTGTGAAGCTTTTCTATTTTGCATTTTAAAATTACCTAGAGAAGCAAGTTTGTATTTGACGAGATCCAAGGAGCATAGAATATTACTTAGGTAAGTATTTTATTTCATGTTGGGCGTAATAAAAGTATTTTTGACAATTTGTGTGGGTACATGAAACATTAGATTGCTTATCAAAAAATATAAAAAACCTTTAAGATCCATTTAGGATTAGCATTAATTTGATAGAGTGATAGATTATATAAGGTAGTAATTTAGACATAATCTTTTTTAACGAAAACGTTTCAATAAAAACTCAAGAATAATATTTTCAATAAGAAAAATACTACATATTTTAATAAAAACTCAAGAATAATATTTTGTGACCGTTGGTAACAATTGATATCATTAAAAAGATAACAATAAGCTACAAAAGAATTATAACTAACTTAACCTAATTATCATCATCATCACTATTATGATTTATTTGACGACTTTAACTAGAATATGATGTTTTTGTTAAGACTACATGTAATAAGGCTCGTGACCATGAGTAAACAACCTTGACCACGAGTGTCACTTATTTATTTATTTATTTATTATTATTATTATTATTTTTATTTTAAAAGCAACGGTATTATAAGCCACATGACAAAAAGAAACAAGGGGAACAAAGGGGCTCCAAGGAGGACGAGTGTCACTTATTACACCACCGCTATGCATGGCAAATGGTATTTGGGCTTGGATTAGTCATCCCGACAACCTAACAAAAAAGTACTTTGTGCGGTTTTTTGTGTATGAGAATATGTTGTGAGTATATTTGTGTTTAAATGTCATAGGTTTGTATGGTGATGTATCAACTACTACGAAAGTTTATTGAATGATTTGATGATGAAAATAGAAGGTGATACACTTGTCATACGCCGTAGCCTATGTTATTTCAAACATGTATGATTTTATAAGAATCCAAATGCTAAAAACTAGTTAGGTCAACTTAAAAAGCAAAATTGTGGAATGAAATGACTTCATGCGTGCTAAGAATTAGGTGATACAATCATGGTGAAATTATTGGAGACGACCTTTTTAGGTTGTTTTGTCATTTAGCGGGGCATTAATTATGAAATGGTGAACAAGAACTAAAATTTGATTATCTGAAAAGCTTAGATGTTCTTATTGTGGTTTATATTTATTTGTCTACATTTCGGTGGTTTACATTTCTAGCTTATTACAGTATAAAAATCACCTATTTATAATGGTATTAGTTGCAAAGTAAAGATCTCATTTACGTAATTTATAACGGAAAAGGAATAGTCATAACTAATTTCGTATATAAGATACCAAACATCTAAGATGGCGATATGGATAAAACTACATTAATATCTAAAAGCATTTGAATTTGGTCTCTAAATATATGTGCAATAAGGGGTGCCCCTAATGACACCCATTTATAATATGCATGATATATACCGGTATGCCATATGAAACACACAAAGCCTTATTTCACACATGTACGTTGTAATTAAACCTGAAGATTAGTAAAGTACACGACTAACCACATACGGTGGTTAAAAGATACAAACGTCTCATGTTACAAAGTTCTGAAACTATTTGATATACATCATAACATAAAAGAGGTGAAGAAGCTTCAACCTCAGCTCGTTTTGGAAGCTGTCAATACTGTGTGATGCGTCTTAACCAAGTACGTATTCCAAGCACCACTTGTCACAAACAAAATACTTATATTTTTGAATGTGAACTGGAATTGGAATCATTCTCACAAAACGTAATAGCTATTCACGTGTTTCTTTCCATTCAATAATTTCATATACTCCGTAATAAGCAAAGAAATAAAAAAGACGTGAAAATAACGTTACTTATTAATTACTCTCCAAGGACAAAACAAGTGGTACTTATACTATGTCCGTACATTAATTCGATCCAGAATAAGTTACAAAGATGGTACCTGTATTTATAGTTGGCTTGCTTTTTCACTTCATTAATTTCTAGTTTGTGCACTCGCATTGCTTAAAGCTGTGATTTTACACCAATCACGATTTACGAATCTAAAGTTAACCCTGGCTCTTCTTGGGCTAATATTAACCCTGACTTTTGCTTTATATCAAATTCATATCCAAATGACGCCAAGATAAGCTAGACCATTCTATATTTCATCGCATGATTTATTTATTTATTTATTTTTGAACGGCCATCTTATCGGATGATATACAACCACAATTGTATGAGCCCAAGGCTAGACCATTCTATATTTCTCCCCTTGTATGAGATAGGAGACATATAAATCATTCTTCAATTAAGGTTGACAATGTTATATTTTTGAAAGTCTTATCTTATTGCATTAGCTTAGACTCGTCTTAATATGTTTAACTTAGTTTAGGCCCGATAACAACTAAGGTTTTCGTTTGTTTTCTATTTAAACATTTGTATGTTTGTTTTGTAATCAAGTTTCTTTTCAAGAACGTATATTTTAGATTTCTTTTTAATTAACATAACATCAGAGCCATAAGTACAAGCCAACATGTATTAGTCATCCCCTTATCGTATATTAAAAAAACGAGGTATTTTAGCCTACGTATTGTAGTGGCTGCAACAAAATATTTTTTAGTTACGAAGTAAAGATCTCATTTACGTAATCTATAACGGAAAAAGAATAGTCATAACTAATTTCGTATATAAGATACCAAACATCTAAGATGGCGATATGGATACAACTACATTAATAATCTAAAAGCATTTGAATTTGGTTGGTCTCTAAATATATGTGGTTCCATATTTATATGAAATGTTTTATAACACTGTTATTGTAACATTGCCAATAAGGCAATAATTATATGTATACATAAAGATGGTGTGAAATGAGTCGATGCATAAATTTTAATAAATTTAGAGGTTAATTACTAAGCTTGGACTAGTCGTAATGGGTGGTCGACCTTGTGGTCGGTTGCCACCCAGAACATGTTCTCCTCTTCTTTGAGCAAACCAATGAATGCGTCCTTTCTTGTAAAAACTGTAGATTCGGTCGGCTTAGTGACCGAATGGTTTGCGAGTGTATTGTGTGAGTTTTATTTAATTATTAAACTATTTTTGTGAGGTATGTTTTTTGCGAGCTCTTTATTATGGGCATTTGGTCATGCATTTGGTCTTAGACAAAGAAGCTAAGTTGGCGCTGAGGTGTCAAAGACATTTGGTCACCTATTTAATCATCATTACTACTAGGGGTGGAAACGAGCCGAGCCGCTCGTGAAAAGCTCGGGATTAGATCGATAAAAAGCTCGAACGAGCCGAGCCTAAACGAGCTCGAGCCCGAGCCTAAGTTTGAGCTCATTTAATAATCGAGCTCGAGCCCGAGCTCTATACAAAAAGCTCGAGTAGGCTCGCGAGCCTAAACGGGCCCTAGAAATATACGTATATATACGGTCTATATGTATAAACGAGATTAAAAGTAGTAAACGAGCTTAAAAGTAGTAAACGAGCTCGAGCCTTATGTAATGAACGAGCCGAGCTCTATTTGAACTTTATTTTCTTTAAAACTTCATATAAGTTAGTCGAGCCCGAGCCCGAGCTCGAGCTTGTGAAAATTTTCACGAGCCGAGCTCGAGCTCAAAATATACGGCTCGAAACGAGCTCGAACCCGAGCTCGAGGTTTATATATGTAAACGAGCCGAGCTCGAGCTCTGGCGGGCTCGGGCTCGGCTCGGCTCGTTTTCCCCCTAATTACTACTAGTCTTAAAATGGTGTTATGGTGATACTGAAATGTATCAGTGATACATTTGTTGAGTTTAAACTTTAAAGGCTTATATGTTATTTTCTTAGGGATAAAGGGGGTGTTTTTGAAATTTTTGAAAAGCACTATAAAAGTAAATATTTTCCATTTTTAGTAAAGTAGTGATACATTTATTGAATGGTGATTTGCATGTTGCAAATTGTTGTTTATAGAATTTCACCATAAAAGTAAACATTTTCCTTTTTTAGTAAAGTAGCCATTCGATTAAATCTTAAAATAATTTGTTTATACATTGAAAGTTGAAACATAAATTATAACTTCACATGTGATTTATGTGATATATAAACAAGTGAAATACATTGCTACTGAGTTTATAAATACATTAAGAAATGCTATAAACTTCACAATTGACTAATATAATAAATTAAGGATTTTGCAAATTGATAATTGTAATGTGTATGGTTAAGATATCATAAGATGCAATAATTGTTTCTACTCGTAAATAAAATTGCCTAACTCTGCAAAAAACTAGCTCAATCAACCTTATTTACCACTCTTTTTGCATACTTTTATTTCTTAAATATAGCGGTTATAGCCACATTTAACAAAACCTGTAAATAAAAAGTAAAATGTACAAATATTATAATTCTCGAAAGGAACTCGGGAAAAAATGGCGGTTTCAACCAACACCTTTCAACATGCATTTTTAGAAGAATTTCCTCGGGTCTCTATAAAACAGAAGAAAAAGCCCGGGTGGAAGTACAAACTAAAAAAGAGAGGAAAAGTCGAAGGAAAATCAATATATAATTTTAAACTTTTTGAGTTTGTATTAATTTTAGAATATTAAAAATCAATATCTAGTTTACTAAAAGAATGTTTTTGAATAACAAATAATGTTTCAATTTTTAAGAGGTTTATGAAAATTTGTTTAATCAGAAAACAAAATGATTTGGTTTCATTAACGAAACAAAATATGCTTTTCTTTAATGGGAGGTTTATGTAAATTAGGTGAACTCAAATTTGAATAATTTCATGGAATATTCTTGCTAGTTGGAAATTCATAATTATAAATCATTTAATGAGTTTTTATAAAGTTTATGCAAGTGTTTAAATGCATTTAATAAAATGATGTAAGAGATTTCAAAAGATGATGAAAGTGTTTGATGCAATATATATAAAATAAATACGACTTTAATCATTAGGCTTGTTTGTAAAACCACATTCATACCTTATATGAAATGTAAATGAGGCTCGAAAGATAAGTATTGAAATTGTAAATACTTAATAACTTCAATATATATATATATATATATATATATATATATATATATATATATATATATATATATATATATATATATATATTGATAAACAGAAACTTCAAAATATATTTTAAACATTTTCAATGGTATATGTTTGATGTTTTGACCATAATGCAATATAACAAACATATTCAAACCTGTGTTGATACATGATAAGACTCGAGTCGTCGAGGTGTGTTGAGGAATCTATGTTTGGCTATTTATGGTTACGAGTAACTTACGTATTTTATGTTATATATTAAAAGTTACATATTTGTCATTATTAAAATATATGAGCTTGTTTAGTTTAAATATCTTCATATTTGCACACTAACACTCATAAATAGGGCTTTAAATGAACCGGAAGAACACGAACGAAGCCTTGTTCATGTTCGTTTGTTTATTTTTAACCGGACAAATAAACGAACACGAACGCTTAAACAGTCGAATTTTTTGTTCATGTTCGTTTATTAAGAAAATGAGTTTTTCATCTTCATTTATGTTCGTTCATTAAGACACTAAACGAACGCTAAACAATCGAACATAAATGAACATAGATAAACAAACATAAACTTTATTAAATTATATACAACATATTGTTTTATAAGTATAGTTTGTTTAAACTTTAAACAAAACAATTTGAAAATTATACAATTAAAAGATAAGATATACGAACATAAATAAATAAATGAACATAAACGAACGTTAACGAACGCATAATCAAACGTTCACGAACATAAATAAACGGACGCGACTCTTGTTCATGTTCATTCGTTTAACTAATCGAACGCAAAATATTGTTCATGTTCATTCATTTAATAAATAAACGAACATAAACGAATTTTTTACCGAACGGTTCATGAAATTTTCACTGAACGTTCAGTTCGTTTACAGCCCTACTCATAAACGAGCCGAGCTCTGGAAATAACTCAAGATCCAAGTTCAAGCTTTACAGAGAAGGATCAAAACTAGCCGAGCTCAAGCTTCTCCATTTCTAAACGAGTCGAGTTCGAGCTTTGTTGAACTCAGACTCGATTCGGCTTGGCTTGTTTTTACACTTATTCAAAAGCAATTATTTTAAGTGTAGCATGTAGCTTAAGCAATGGTTTAGCAAAAGATACGAGACCTAAAATGTTGAAAAAAGTAGAACCTAAAGTATTCGCACATAAAAGTATAGATATTTTGTAGATCTAAATCTATATATTAAAGCAAAGCCAAAATTGTTTCTTGTTATTACAACATGTCTTCTGATAATTATCGGTTTAATATGTTCATTCATTTGGTTTTGGTGCTATGCCCAAAAACAATCGGCACATGTCTAATCGTGAATAACTTTATTAAATGGAAAGTGTTCCTTTGGATTTAATCTAACCCTTTGTTTTATACGTATAAAGTAATATCATATAATTAATATGAAAAAATGATTATCTCCCCTCTGTGAGCATGTGAAAATATACAATGAGCATGTTCAAAGCCTAAAGTTAGGCATAACTCATGATGTGGTTTACTCTTTTTGTTTAAAGACACATACACATATTTAATTCAAATAGCTAGTTAAGTTACATTACGTGATTCTAATAAGTTAATGATCATGTTTAGTCTATATATACAAATTAACCCTTAAAATTGAACATGTTGTTCGAGAAAATGAGAAAAAAATAGAGATAACAATATGTATGCATTGGTGTGCCACTGTGCCTTATATTATGATTCTGAATAAATAGGATTTAGGAAGATAAGACTATATGCTTTAGAAACTTTATGAAAATTTAACTCTAGATATTTTCAAACAAAGATAACGTACATGAAGCACAAATACAAACCAAACATTAGAGTTTTCTTAACTAGTACTAGATGTTACCAAATTTAGCAGAAATATGTATAATCTAAGTGTCTTAACATAATTGAAACCAATCATAACCACAACTAATCACTTAAATTAAATACACACATTTAAACAATAAAAAAGTTACATTACAAGGGTATTAATAATGTAAGATCCAAGAAATATGCACTACCATACCAAGGCCAAATTTGTCATTTCACACTTCAACATTACAATAATGCACCCCAAACCCCATGATCAAATGTACGGTTTCCCTTCTATATATATGCATCACCTTCATTAACTCTACATCAAAACACACACAACACCTAAATACACACATTAATACATAAAATGGGCAACAGTTTAAGATGTTGTTTAGCTTGTGTTCTTCCATGTGGAGCACTTGATCTCATAAGAATAGTGCATTTAAATGGTTATGTGGAAGAAATCACACGTTCAGTGACTGCGGGTGAGGTTTTAAAGAATTACCCTAATCATTTATTGAGTAAACCTTGTTCTCAAGGCGTTGTTCGGAAAATATTGATTTTGTCGAATAGCACCGAGCTTAAAAGAGGGAGCTTTTATTTCTTGATCCCCTCATCATCAGTGCCAGAAAATAAAAGAAATCCTAAAAATAAAGAAGATGCAAAAAAAGTTAAGAAAGTTGCTAGGGTTCCAGAGGTGGTTTCTGCTGCGATTTCTGACGTGATTGCCGAAAATCTGAATTGTTCTGATGTAGTGGTGGTGTCTGAGAGAAAGAAAAGAGGTCACAGGAGAGCTCGCCGAACTGTTCAGGCCGGCGAGTGGAGACCTCATCTTGAGAGCATATTTGAGGAATAATTTTTCTTCAAAGAGCCTTTTTTTGGGTTTATTTGTTTTTTCTTTTCTTGTTTGTTCTTGATTATCTTGTGGATAGATTTGACATTTTTTTTTCAATTTTTCACCTATGTTTATGGTTTTTTTGTAAACGAGGTAAATGTCTCTTTTGCCCTGAGAAAATCACATGAAGAAGAGAGAAAAGAGAGCAAGTATGCCCACGTTCATGTACTTTCATGTACTACGTTGTAATTATAAAGTTATAAATATTTCTCCTTTTTTCTATATATACGGAGTATATTACTTGTTGGGTTTATATTTATTTTTGTGGTATTAGTTATGATATAGATAAAGGGAGATGATTTGTACACCAATTCTTTTTGCCATCCAACACTAAATTACACCAGAGATGCATACAGTACAACACTACTATGCATGATTTAGTGGTGGATGGAGAAATAAAATGGTGTACAAATCACCTCAGAAATAAAATGGTGTACAAATCACCTCCCGATAGATAAATGATGAATGCAACATGCTACATGTTAGATGCTTGATATATGCATGATTGGTTGCATGAAGAATAAACGAAACAATAATACTACCTCCGTCCCAATTTATTTGTCCAGTTTTGACTTTTTGAGTCTTTCTTTGTCAACTTTGACCGTAAATATTTTTATTTGTGTTATATAATACTTGATGAAAATTATACAAATTAAAAATACACGTAAAACTCAATTTATTTATATATTTTGTATCAAATATTAAATAACACAAAAATACATATTTAAGGTCAAAGTTGACAAAGTAAGACTTTGAAAATTAAAAGTGGACAAATAAATTGGGACGGAGGGAGTAATATTTATATAAAAGATTAAATATGTAATGAAATGTTACAATTTAAGTTACATAATTATTATTTTTCGAATGATATTTTGCGAGTTAATTCATTTGAACTTGAAAGCATAATCAATTCTGTTGATGAACTAATTAAGTTGATATCGCAAGATTAATTAAAAGACTGCTGAGGCAATTAAATAACTTAACTATTCTTTTATAATTATATGAATGCAATATGCTCTTCGAACTACGAAAGGATTTTGGAGATGAAAATAGAAGTTCGATAAATCTTCATCGGGTGCATTCTTCACAAAATAATAATCCAGATTTAAATTTTCAGTATAATCATTTACGAGTATATGTTTATTTAGTACGTGACAAGTAAACTGGAGAATGTTATGTCCTTTTTCTATAGTAGTACAAGCTCTTATAAAAAGCAAGTTTTTGACATGTTGTACAAGCTCTTATAAAAAGGCATATGACAAACACACACAAAAAAATACGTACTTATATGCATATCCATACGGAAACTAAATATGTTTGTGTCTATATACATGTACACTTAAACCTTGATGTGCTATTTGGCTATCTTAAATTTGAAAGTGGTTAAAGAGGACAACATAAGCTCATCAAATATTTTAGATAAATTTATTCATCATCTTGATAAAATGTAGTAGTTAGTTATTGTTCGACTTCGAGCATGCTTAATTTGATGTCAACCATGGTACCAAACTAACACATGGAGATGGAGATGTGGACATGTGGTACCAATATTGCCGTTGACTTTAATTTGTTAAAACTTAAAGAAGATGGAAATGTTATTGTTGCTTTGATTTTTATTGCTACTAATATAGAATATAGATAACACATAAGTAAAGCTATGAGTTTGAAAACATATCGCGAGTATTAGTACAAATTTATAAAGGCATGTATAAAATTTGCACACAAGAGAGCATGTGTGCATACACATATATACACATCATTAGTAATCATGTACATATATTATACACGCTTATACAAATGTGCTAGCTACACATATGCATGGTTGGTTGAATGGTTGTCAATCATGCCTACCAGGCTACCATACCAAAACATGGAGATGAGATGTGCTACCAATTACTATTCTCATTGACTTTGCTGGAATTCTTTAAGCTTAGAATATAGATGATAAAGCTATTCCTATTCAAAGAATAAACTGATATATTGTTAAACTTGATAGGGTTTAGCCCTCCATCTTCTGTTCTCCTAACGCAAAATTCTCTTTATGGGGGCTGAGAAAATAAAGTATTTTTGTAAAATAAGATACATTTAATTAAATTTATCTTATTTCAAACCTTGTTGTGAAATATTGTTACATNCTGAGAGAAAGAAAAGAGGTCACAGGAGAGCTCGCCGAACTGTTCAGGCCGGCGAGTGGAGACCTCATCTTGAGAGCATATTTGAGGAATAATTGTTCTTCAAAGAGCCTTTTTTTGGGTTTATTTGTTTTTTCTTTTCTTGTTTGTTCTTGATTATCTTGTGGATAGATTTGACATTTTTTTTTCAATTTTTCACCTATGTTTATGGTTTTTTTGTAAACGAGGTAAATGTCTCTTTTGCCCTGAGAAAATCACATGAAGAAGAGAGAAAAGAGAGCAAGTATGCCCAAGTTCATGTACTTTCATGTACTACGTTGTAATTATAAAGTTATAAATATTTCTCCTTTTTTCTATATAGACGGAGTATATTACTTGTTGGGTTTATATTTATTTTTGTGGTATTAGTTATGATATAGATAAATGATGAATGCAACATGCTACATGTTAGATGCTTGATGTATGCATGATTGGTTGCATGAAGAATAAACGAAACAATAATAATATTTATATAAAAGATTAAATATGTAATGAAATGTTACAATTTAAGTTTCATAATTATTATTTTTCGAATGATATTTTGCGAGTTAATTCATTTGAACTTGAAAGCATAATCAATTCTGTTGATGAACTAATTAAGTTGATATCGCAAGATTAATTAAAAGACTGCTGATGCAATTAAATAACTTAACTATTCTTTTATAATTATATGAATGCAATATGCTCTTCGAACTACGAAAGGATTTTGGAGATGAAAATAGAAGTTCGATAAATCTTCATCGGGTGCATTCTTCACAAAATAATAATCCAGATTTAAATTTTCAGTACAGTAGTACAAGCTCTTATAAAAAGTAAGTTTTTGACATGTTGTACAAGCTCTTATAAAAAGGCATATGACAAACACACACAAAAAAATACGTACTTATATGCATATCCATACGGAAACTAAATATGTTTGTGTCTATATACAAGTACACGTACTTAAACCTTGATGTGCTATTTGGCTATCTTAAATTTGAAAGTGGTTAAAGAGGACAACATAAGCTCATCAAATATTTTAGATAAATTTATTCCTCATCTTGATAAAATGTAGTAGTTAGTTATTGTTCGACTTCGAGCATGCTTAATTTGATGTCAACCATGGTACCAAACTAACACATGGAGATGGAGATGTGGACATGTGGTACCAATATTGCCGTTGACTTTAATTTGTTAAAACTTAAAGAAGATGGAAATGTTATTGTTGCTTTGATTTTTATTGCTACTAATATAGAATATAGATAACACATAAGTAAAGCTATGAGTTTGAAAACATATCGCGAGTATTAGTACAAATTTATAAAGGCATGTATAAAATTTGCACACAAGAGAGCATGTGTGCATACACATATATACACATCATTAGTAATCATGTACATATATTACATACACGCTTATACAAATGTGCTAGCTACACATATGCATGGTTGGTTGAATGGTTGTCAATCATGCCTACCATGCTACCATACCAAAACATGGAGATGAGATGTGCTACCAATTACTATTCTCATTGACTTTGCTGGAATTCTTTAAGCTTAGAATATAGATGATAAAGCTATTCCTATTCAAAGAATAAACTGATATATTGTTAAACTTGATAGGGTTTAGCCCTCCATCTTCTGTTCTCCTAACGCAAAATTCTCTTTATGGGGCTGAGAAAATAAAGTATTTTTGTAAAATAAGATACATTTAATTAAATTTATCTTATTTCAAACCTTGTTGTGAAATATTGTTAAATATGAGTTTTCCTTACAATACGATCGATCTGGTCGCACTTTTGTGAAATATTGTTAAATCTGAGTTTTTCTTGTTGTTGTTAAAATGTTTGTCAGGCTATCGTCTCGGTCATCCAAAGAGCACAACACAACGTAACGCAAGAAAATCGGAAATTTACCACAAAAATTTGTATGATCGTATTCAATTAATAATGTAGAGAACACAATATATTAAGAATGGTGCAAAACCATTATACAAAAGGTTTATAGCACAAACAGCATGTGAGTGGATGAATTCATCTTGACAAATGCATTATTAACTTGATCATACTTGATTGAATCTGCATTTAGATTTAAGTTGTAGGCCTTGCGTGTGTCCTATCTTTAGGCCACCATTATTATATAATAGTAATGATTAAAAGGCGTTATGAATAACTATTTTACTTATAAGATATAGATTTACTTATAAATAAATTTATAAAAGAATATTATAATACGTTTAAAAAGGAGGTTCAAAGCAGGACAACTTTAGGGTGTTGGGTAAAGGAGGACAAAGTTTGGATTAAAATTTAGTTTTAATTTTAAAATGGAACTAAAGAAAATAAAAGTAGACATGACCACGCTACCCCCTTCAAAAAACAACCTGGCTATAAACACATATTTATTGTATACCACATGCCTCTTTCTCCTCCAATTCCAACTCATCCACATTTAGTTCTCAAATTCTCTTTTGTTTATTACGCTAGAAATTTTCTTGTTATAAAAACATGCTCTAATTAGCTCCATATGTGTGTATGAATATTGTTTAAGCATGAGCATAAAATCTTAAATCTCTACATGAGTTTCTAAGTCCGTTGTATTACATATGATCAGTAAAGTATGAACTACCGTGCAAAAAATAAATAAAAACTACATTTTGAACTGTTAGACGCAACTTTACTATGTGGTGTCGATACAAAATGAAATGTATAGCTGAATGCTAAAGCACAAGAAAAATGTTGACTATGATTTCTAGCGCTTTTCATAAACCATTTTTTCGAAGAGCAATAACATATATTAAAAACCACATGAAACTACATGCGAGTTGACCCATAGCTTACGAGGCACAGACAACTCGCCTTAAAGCTTAAACAAGAAAGCCGCAGTAAAATAAACAAAGTTACAAACAAAACAAGCCAATTACAAACCCAACATATTGGATCTGCCATCTAAACAAGCTTCCAGGCCCACACCTAGCCGAACACGAATCGAGATAAAAGAGTGACATACATCAACGCAAACCCAAGCTTGCCCAAAAAATAATAAAAAAAATAAAAAATAAACCCACGAGCACTATAAGTAGCAATAGGCGAACATGAACCCGAATTAAATCATGAAAAACACGAGCCTTTGCACAAATCCACACAGCTAATACCAAACTATTTAAATCTGTGAAATGCAAAAGAAAGAAGTCAATTGAATCTGGAAAAATATATCTGCAACCACCATCTCTTTAGACTAAAAAACCTTGCTATTGCATGCTTTTCATATTAGACATAAAGAACTCCAACTGACGGCATGCCACATGCTCTCATGTTTCAAACCATCAGAGGATAACATATATGATAAAGATGAACCATTAAAACTACCAATATTCCACCACTGAAGTAAAAGAACATCGAATCATAACGTAATCAATTGTTTCAACGCTATTCTCGTAACATGGCATAACGTGGAATGTAAATCTATCCCAATATGATCAAGAAGAGACCTTATCACGATCTGACCACATTTTAATCTCTGTATAAAGACATTTACTTTTGAGGCACGAACTTACACCAAGACGTTTCTTCATAAGCGAACGACCGAAGAATTTTCTCATCTATTAACTCTCATATATGTTTAACCAAAAACACTTCACAGGATATAAGAAGGGGCAAATTTGAGAGTGGCCCAGTCGCTCAGAGTGGTGGTTTTTTTTGGACCTAAGTAGCTTGGTTTCTTGAAATGGCCCGAGCGACTAGCGAAGTTAACCAAAATGCGACATGTGGCACCACAAAAGTATTGCCTAATCATTATGTAGTAGGGCTCCTTTTGAGCTACTTATCACTAGCGACTTTTAAAAGTCTGAGCGACTTCTAATAAAATTATTTTAATCTTTTTTCCCCTTTTCCAACACTTCCCATCACCACCACCCTCTACCACCACGAACCATCACCACCACCCTCCACCACCACTACCAACCTCTACCATCACACATAGATAATTCAAGGTTTTTAGAAAAATGTTACAATATACTATTACGAATGTTATAAAGTTGAAATTGCAACAAACTAATACTTGATTATTTGTTCTTATTTTATCCAGGAACTTCCACATCAGTTCTCCAATTTCATGATATCACTAATCCAATTTCATGATATTTGTTCTTAATTTATCCAGGAGCTTCCACATAAGTTCTCCTCGAAAGTGCAACAAACTGCCACCTGACTATATCTTTCATGTGTAACAAGTTTTTGTAACCACACGGGTGTAAGTCTGCAATCGAATATGCATGTGAATACGTAATCATGATTCACATGACCTTAGTTATAGTCTTGAGCAGCTCATGAATTTGATTTCCGATAGAAAGGTATATATGGTGTTTAATTAGACTCAAACACTCATACATAATGACACCCAAATATGAACCATGAACCCTAAAATTCGAAGATCGATCAACACTTCATGTTAGTTCAATTAATTAAGAGTGAGTGTTCTACTAATCCATCTAAACAAAACCCCTATGGTTAATTGAACTCAAACAATCATTCATGACAAAACCCAAATCGACCTATAAGCACTTATAATTCGAAAATCATTCAATCATGTTTCTGGGTATGATTGTTTATTAGAAACATGTTAAGCATAAATGTATTAACAAACCCACTAACCAATTTAATAATATGTGTGGTGGTAGAGGTTGGTGGTGGAGGGTGGTGGTGATCGTTGTGTGGTGGTAGAGGGTGGTGGTGATGGGAAGTGTTGGGAAAGGGAAAAAATATTAAAATAATTTTATTTGAAGTCGCTCAAACTTTTAAAAGTCTCTAGTGATAAGTAGCTCAAAAGGAGCCCTACTACATAATGATTAGGCACTACTTTTGCAGTGCCACATGTCGAATTTTTATGAAGGTCGCTAGTCGCTTGAGCCATTTCAAGAAACCAAACGACTTAGGTATAAAAAAGCCCGCACACCTGAGCGACTGGGCCATTTGTAGAATTGCCCCTTATTTATTTCCCACATTGTAACTCCGTGTAAGCGCTTCTAGTTAGGTCAGATTTCTAAAACAACTTGCGGTTGGGAAAACATATTTTACTGAATTGGGCTATTATATTGAACTCTGAAGCTCCACACATTTGCGACAATGAGTTGGATACCACTTATTCACAAATATGTGAAGGTTTTCTTTCTACCTGCTTCCTTGCAGCTACATTTGAGTATATTATTAACTTTTTATGGTTGACTTCCATTATACCCTCAAGGGCTATAAATACCCTTTCTCCAGGCTATATCTCTCACCATCTCATTCACTAAATACATTACTTAAAACATCACTCATTCTTTTGTAGTAATGGAGGGTTCTTCCCTAACCAAAACAGTAGTCATGCTAGTGCTCCTGCTAGCCACATTGACCACATTGGCACTAGGCCAAAGCATTCGTGGTGGTGGTGGAGGTACTCGTGTTGGCTTCTATAGGTCCACCTGCCGTAACGTTGAGTCAATAGTCCAATCCGCTGTTCGGACTGCTGTCCAAGCCAACCCCACAATAGCACCCGGTTTGCTAAGGATGTTCTTCCATGACTGTTTTGTAAATGGTTGTGATGCATCCATACTTATTAATGGTGCAGCGACTGAAAAGTCTGCCCCACCCAATGGGTTCTTACGCGGCTTTGAAGTTATTGATGCTGCAAAATCTCAGCTTGAAACAACATGCCCAGGAGTAGTCTCTTGTGCTGATATTGTTGCCCTTGCAGCTCGTGATTCAGTTGTCCTGGTATTTATGTTTCTTTATCACTCACTCCTTGTCTTTGTACTCGATGAATGTTCTTAGGTAGATTTTTAACTATAATCTTGTATCTTTTTCCTATAACATCTTGCAGGCTGGTGGACGTAGTTGGCCTGTGCCTTTAGGACGTAGAGATGGATTGGTTTCGAGAGCATCTGATACTGCAAACTTGCCTGCATTCAATGACCCTATGACTGTCCAAATTCAAAAGTTTGCTGATAAAGGCCTAAATATTCAAGATCTTGTTATCCTTGTTGGTAAGTAGATCATAAAATTGTATATTGGCTCAAAGCCTATTCTTNCACTTTGCCCCAATGGTGGTAATGGGTTAAGGCGTGTGGCTCTTGATACCGGTAGTGTTAACAGCTTTGGCAACTCCTTCTATGATAACTTGAGGAATGGGCGGGGAGTAATTGAATCCGATGCCAAGCTATGGAGTGACCGGAGGACTCAGAGGTTTGTACAAGGGTTTTTGGGAGGAAGATCAGGATCAAGATTCAACGCGGAGTTTGGAAGAGCGATGATAAAAATGGGTAACATCGAGGTGAAGACAGGGACACAAGGAGAAATTCGTAGAGTTTGTACTGCTACCAATTGATATGGATATAATTCAACTCCATTTATGTGTATTTAATAGCAAGAAATTGTATAAAATCTTTGAACAATTTCATTTTCCTCGATATATAATAAGATCAAACATTGAATAAAGAGATTTCATTATTATTACTCCGTATTATTATTATTATTTTTTTTTGGCAGACGTGTTGCAAGTTTATACTGTAGTTCTTAAACTTATAATGCCCATGAATATCTATTGAATGTGCTTTGTTGGTCCTGAGGTTTATATGCAGTTGTTGTTTGCTCATATGGCTGCAAGTCATCACCCGTTATTTCCATTGACTGGCCGGCCACTCCTTTCCTCTCTCTCTTTCTGCCGTCAAAAATCTGTTTTACCAGGTTGATCAGCTGAAGCTGGACAAAGCCAAGCACCAGACAGAGCAACAAACTAAAAAATTAAGCAACATACATCCAACTATACTAATACATTCTCAAACTGGAATCAAGTTAAGATCAACCGCAAATTCAGCTAAGCATATCCAACCGTAAGCGCATATAGCAGATTACAAAATTATCCAACGCCGATGGCTTCCCCTCTCTGATAAATTATATACTGAGGCCATTAATTCAATCATATCAGGAGACCACTGCTATGCCATTATTTCCACAGCACTTGTCAAAAAATTGCAGGCATGACAATTTTACATGACATTTTCCACATGCTAGTCTTTTTGATCCATTTCTGAGCATCACCAGAATATTTATATATGAATTCTAGCAGAGATTACTCCAATATATTTTACAGAAAAACTTTTACACTATGCTAGATAAATCCATGATGTTCACGGAACCCCTGTCGGTCCGCTCCTGTGCACAGCTAAGTCAATCAGGTACAAACTGTTGAAATGATATAGTTTGGGAAAAGTACATCGTTGTCTGTAGAGAAATTTGTGATCAGATTTGAGAGGGGTTAATCTATTCACTACAATGTTTCTGGTCTTTGGTGACGACACTTGTCGTCGCCAAAGTTCAATATGTCGTCGATTTTAGCGATGACATGTCGTCGGCACAAGTCTGTCGCAAAAAGTAATGGTAACGACAGTCAACGAGTGTCAACAAGTTTTAGCGACGATGTGTGGGTCTCACATAAATTCTCTGTCAAAGATCAAACAAGTAGTTCCTATAGACTTTTAACGACAACATGTGTGGTCACTTAAGGTAATTACTGAAAATAAATAGAAAACAAATATTTGAATTATTAGTTAATTATATAAATATATAATTAATAAATTATAAATTGATTTTGTCGGGTCCAAGCTTTTAGCGACAACATGAGTTTTCGCTAAAGTCTACGAAACATTATGTCAGACGCTGTAGCGATGTTACATGTCATCGCTAAAAGTGTGTTCAGGTAAAACGAAACCTGCAAATTCTGCAGCATTTCCAGATTTTTCAAAATTTTCTTCGAGAAAAATCTATGAAATTACCTGAAAATTTCCCAAATAATCACAACTATAAATGATAAATTGGGTCCCTGAAATTAAATTTCTTTGCTTTGATAATGATACAAATTATTCAAATTTATTCGTACATTTATTCATTCTAAAACAACCACACTAATTCATAGTCTTTGAAAATAACTACACAAGCTGGTACTAATATGTCGATACAAATAACAAAATGATGTCCATACAATACTATCACAAACTCAATCCATACTCATCATTATTATAAGCATCATCATAATCACCACCATCTAAAGGGTTTGTGCAAACAACGCAATGGCTCTCATACTTGCCTTCACAGAAATGCCGAAGGGTCACACTGGTAGACAATAAACTGGACAATGCAATCAGAAATAAGAAACGAGTTAAAAAATATAGATGATAAAAAATAAATTAAAATATGGTGTTATTTTCATTTGAGAGTTAATTAATAATTATTACCCAACTAATAATATTTATCTGGGATAAATATTAAGGGGTAATAATGACAAAATACCAAACCATACCCTTATCCAAGGGTAGAGGTCGCCGGAACACTACAAGGGGAGGTGTTTGTGTTTTTGTCAAACTTGTTAACTTGGTTAACAAGTTTAGGAAGTTTCCTAATCCCTTAGAAATCTCTTTGGTATCATGTAAATATGAAAGGCTTTCTAAGGATTCTCATACCACTCCTCAATCCGTAAATCACTACCCTCCTCTCTCTTTGTGATCGCACAATCGACCAAACAAACCAAAGGGTAGAAACCCTTTGGTCGTTTGATCCTAAGTAGACACAAGTAGACTTCTAGTCGAATCCTAGTAGATATCTTGATCGATTAGGGTTACCAGGTTTCGTACTCGCATAACATGCGATAGGTTTGTAGCCTTAGTTCTACCTGTGCAGTACCAGTACCTGACGCAGTACAAGAAGTGATATTCTCCAAGAAAACCTAAGTATCGTGAGGCACCAAGGAGATCAAGAAGGTGTTCCGTGCAACATAAAAGGTCAAAGAAGCTTACGTACAGCAGGATTAACAAGTAAGTCTTCTTAACACCATTTATACGTGTTAGTTTTAGGTTATATCACTGTTTAGTAAATATAAACTTTGGGTTTTGGTCTATACGGTTTTATGTATTTATTTTTCGATGTGAACGTCTAATAATCGTGCAGATGACTACCAGAATCCTACAGTGGTATCAAAGCCACATTAAACATATATAACCTACCTAGGGCTCTGAGTAATTGTTGATATTGGCATAAAAATCAAATCTTGATTTTAGTTACGCAAGTGCTTGGTCGATTTATGCTTAGGGTTGTTTTATTGATAATGAGAGTTTTGCCACCCTGGTAATTTAATTAAGGTTTTGCATGTCTTGATCTACTGACGAAATACAAAAGGGTTTTCTAAACCCTTGAAGATGTTGATTAAGGGCTAGGGTTTTCCTTAATCGAAATACACATGGGTTTTCTAACCCTTGAGGGTGTCAACTTCTTTATAAGAAACTTTGTAAAATTACTTGTGATCAATTGAGTCTCTAGTTAAGAATATCACAATTAACAAAAACTAGGGTTTCTTAAGTTTAACTTTTCTTGACATACAAGTAATATAGATCTTCATGTCTTATGATATAGGGTTTTTTATTTTTGGTAAGATGCAAATCTTTCCAAATATATATACTAAAAAATGGAAACTAAAAACTTTTAGTTTCCAGAGGTGATCATAAGGAAACATGATTACTTGAAAAGCAACAAAATTTATTAGGGTTACCCTAAATTGGTCGATTTTACAGATCCTAGCCAGATGGGATCGTAAGATTTGACAAAGCATAAATCTTGTAACCAAACTGAGAAGTTTCCATTAACTGATAAGTTTTTTAGTTTCAATTTATTTGAAATTTGGGATTGTCAAATATGGAAACTAGGGTTTTAAAATATTTAAAAAGGCAAAACTGGGGTTTTAGGAAAGTAATTTTTTATTAAAAAGGCCGTAATAAAATTTTTCTTCAAAAGTTTAAAACTTGATGACTTAGGTTTTCTTGTTACCTAAGTCACATGCATTTTTTTAACCACTCAAGTGTAGCTTAGTAGCAAAATAGCCTGTGACTATCACTCTAAAATGTTTGAGGTCTCAAGTTAAATTCCTGCTATGTGGAAACAACCTTGAAGTGGCTATGCCAACCTCCTGAAAGGGGAGGACTTTACGTGGTTTGAGACTGTGTTGCAGTGTGTTGGGAATTATGGAAGATACTACTGAAAGGGTTTCTGCGGATAGTTCCTGCTGACACAAGAGTTTCTGCGGAATAGAGTGTTCCTGCGGACGATATGATTCTGCGGATATAGTATTTCATAGAATGTGATTTAGATTATTTTAGGACAAGATATGTAGAATATCTTTTATTGTCTTACTGTTATTTGTTTCTTGTTAGAAGGATTAGGGTTCCTTGTTGTATAAAAGGAACAATTGGTTAGACATTATATATCGAATTGAATTACGTTTAATATAAAAGATCCATAGAGGATCAAGAGTTCTTAGTTATTTGTGTCTTCTTGTATTTAATTCCGCTATAGAATACAAGTTGCAGAGCTTCTCCATTAGTGTGTTTGTGATTACATAAGCATTACTAACGATCCACGTAGGCTCAAAGATCTATCAAGGTCTNATTCTGCGGATATAGTATTTCATAGAATGTGATTTAGATTATTTTAGGACAAGATATGTAGAATATCTTTTATTGTCTTACTGTTATTTGTTTCTTGTTAGAAGGATTAGGGTTCCTTGTTGTATAAAAGGAACAATTGGTTAGACATTATATATCGAATTGAATTACGTTTAATATAAAAGATCCATAGAGGATCAAGAGTTCTTAGTTATTTGTGTCTTCTTGTATTTAATTCCGCTATAGAATACAAGTTGCAGAGCTTCTCCATTAGTGTGTTTGTGATTACATAAGCATTACTAACGATCCACGTAGGCTCAAAGATCTATCAAGGTCTTAGGTTCAACAAGTGGTATCAGAGCCTCGGGAGAGTCTCTGTAATACTAAGAACAAAATCAACTTTACATCTCTTTTACACCCTCACAATCAAAAACAATGCCAGGATCAGTTGATGGTTCTGAAGTCACTCAGCAGCAACTCAACTCCTCAACTCTACAACAAATTGCATCATCTCTCACCAGTACCAGCAATGCCAAATTCCCATATCTCAAGAAGGAAGAGTATGAGCTGTGGGCAATAAAGATGCAGAATTGGATCACCAACATTGATTATAATCTTTGGAGTGTTATCCTTAAGGGTAACTCTCCAAAGAAGCATACCACAGATCCTGATGGTAGGATTTCCATCCTTCCTCCTGCAACTAATGAAGAAGCTCTAGCTGTTCAGAAAGAAAGCAAAGCTAGAACCATTCTCCTTCAGGCTATACCAGATGATCATATGGATGATTTTCATTATATGTAGGATGCAAAGGACATCTAGATGGCCATTCAAGCAAGGTTTGGTGGGATTGAAGAGTCAAAGAGGATGAGGAAATCAATGCTCAAACAATAGTTCCAAGAATTTCAGATCTCAGAAGAAGGAGTTCATAAGGGGTATGATAGATTTCAAAAGATTTTGACTCNGATTTTCATTATATGTAGGATGCAAAGGACATCTAGATGGCCATTCAAGCAAGGTTTGGTGGGATTGAAGAGTCAAAGAGGATGAGGAAATCAATGCTCAAACAATAGTTCCAAGAATTTCAGATCTCAGAAGAAGGAGTTCATAAGGGGTATGATAGATTTCAAAAGATTTTGACTCAATTGAATCAGATGAAGGCCAAGCCAGATAATGCGGACTGCAATGCCAAGTTCTTACGATCTTTACCTCCCTCTTGGTTGCAAGTGAGCATTGCCCTCAAATCTAAAGGTGGACTGGATAATTACACTTTTAATGATCTCTACAACAAGCTCAAATCCCTTGAGCCTGATGTTAGAAGTCACATTCGTCCATCCACTCCCAATTACTCAGCCTTTGTAAGTACAACCTCGAATAAGATGACTCATGCTGCAAGTCCACCTTCCTCAGCATCATCATCTTCCTACAGCACTCCAAGACCTAAACCTCAATCTCAGTCTAGTGGTGTATTGGAAGATGTACTTCACTCCTTTGTTGCTGATTATGAAGATCAGCAGCAACTGGCCTATGAGGATTTTGATCAAATGGACCCACTAGATTTGGAGGAGATGAACTTGAAGTGGCAGTTCGCCATGCTCTCATTGAATATCAAGAAGTTTGAGAAAAAGGCAGGGAGAAAGTTCAGATTTAAGAAAAGTGAACTAGCTAGATTTGATAGAAGGAAGGTCAAGTGCTATACTTGTGGGCAGATAGGTCACTTCAAAAGAGAGTGCAAGGAAAGGAAGGTTGATGACGAGAACAAGTACTTTGCCTATCAGCAGAATCAAGTGGAAGCTGGAAAATGCCAAAGCAATGATCTCTTTGGATGAGCATGTGAACTGGAAGGCACATGAGCCTGAGGATGATGAGGTTGATGGTTCTGAATTGAGTAGAATGCTGGCCTGGTGTGACACAGAGGATCAGCATGATCAAGTTGCCTTTATGGGCATCTCTCAGGTACATAATTGTGTTTTTGGTTGTGCTGAAAGATATAATGAACTTAAGGAGGCTTATGATGATATGAAACCTAAATATAATAAATGTTATGTGGAGCTTCAAGCTCACAAAAATGGTTTAAAAACCTTAGAATAACAGAAAATTTGGTTTCAAAAGAATCAACTTGCTTATGAAGAAAAGATTAGGGTGTTAGAAAGGGATTTACTATGTACTAAAAATGAGTTAGCATGTTCTGAGAAAGAAAAGGCTAAAATAGATTCAGAAAAACATGTATTGCAAAAGAAGTTAGATGAGGAAGTAGCTAGACATAATCAGTGGTTAATTTCAGGCAATAAGTTAGCTAGTTTTCTCTATGGTAGTCCATCTGTAAAATCTGAGGTAGGTTTAGGTTTTAAGAAATATGTAGGTGTAGAGTCTATCAATGATATGAAAAAATCTACATTAGCAGGATTAGAAAATTATGTAAAAGAAGGAGAATTACATGCTGTACCTGGACCTATTAGAGGAGAACATATGCCAACTACCCAAACTTCAGACTTTGATGGATCACACCATCTATATGGTAAGAAATCAAGTGACTTACCAGACCCTGATTGTAAATCTACTGACTTTGTCTCTTGTTCTGACAGTGACAGGTCCTCTGACCAAGGGTCAACTACTTATACCAGTTGTGATTCAAGTGAAAAGTCTGACATTCCCAAGACCTCACCCAAGCCTATACCCAAGATTCCCTAAAAGTCTGTTAGAGTTGCTGCTGATGAACCAAATTCAAAGAAAGCTACCCTTGGAGACTTGTCATTTAATTCTCTGCAAAACAATAATTTTAATTCTGTCAAAAACAATTCTATTAATGTTTGTGGATTGAGTACTTTTGCATGTAATGGAACATCTTTTACTTTGAATAAATCTTCTAAAAAGAAGAAATGTTTTGTTTGTGGAAGTAAATTTCATTTGATTAAGGATTGTACTTTTCATGAGCAGAGAATGGGTGTTAGTGCTGACCAAAAGAAACC
>LBNU01013923.1:136766-151914 GCA_014162995.1 Artemisia annua | reverse complement strand
GGATCACACCATCTATATGGTAAGAAGTCAAGTGACTTGCCAGACCCTGATTGTAAATCTACTGACTTTGTCTCTTGTTCTGACAGTGACAGGTCCTCTGACCAAGGGTCAACTACTTATACCAGTTGTGATTCAAGTGAAAAGTCTGACATTCCCAAGACCTCACCCAAGCCTATACCCAAGATTCCCTAAAAGTCTGTTAGAGTTGCTGCTGATGAACCAAATTCAAAGAAAGCTACCCTTGGAGACTTGTCATTTAATTCTCTGCAAAACAATAATTTTAATTCTGTCAAAAACAATTCTATTAATGTTTGTGGATTGAGTACTTTTGCATGTAATGGAACATCTTTTACTTTGAATAAATCTTCTAAAAAGAAGAAATGTTTTGTTTGTGGAAGTAAATTTCATTTGATTAAGGATTGTACTTTTCATGAGCAGAGAATGGGTGTTAGTGCTGACCAAAAGAAACCCAGACCAATGTGAAAAAATGTTAATAATATACCATCATATGTTCCACAAACAACTTATCAAATCAGCAAACACATTGCTGCGGATAAGTCAGTTCCTGCTGACAAGCATGTGTATACTGATAAAACCTCTCCATCAAGTTGGAGATGACCTGTTGCAAGACCATTCATGAGACCAAAAAGTACTTATTTTCAGAATGGTCATTGGCCTGGATTTCATGACATAATGTATGTGAGAGGGGGATTTTGTGATACTGCTGTTAAGCCCTCAGCAGGTTGTTCTTGGAATAACAAGCGACCTAATTTTAATAGAAGAGCCAAGAACAATGGTGGATCTTATAAATCTACATGGCCTACTTGTTATGATCCACAAGGCAGGCTCAAGTCAGTGATGACTTGAGTCTCCAAAGTGTACTAATTTTTGTATATTTTTTGTTGTTGTTGTAGGGTCATCCTCTTAAAAGTAAAGATGTAGGCATAGTAGATAGTGGTTGTTCAAGGAGCATGTCAGGGAATAGAGAAAAGATGCATAATTTTGTGCCCATACAAGGAGGAGGCAATGTGACTTATGGTGGAGGAGATGGTAGAATCACTGGGAAAGGAACAATTAGAACCTCTAAGTTGGACTTTGAGAATGTGTACTATGTCAAAGAACTGCAAAATTTCAACTTGTTCTCAGTCTCACAAATTTGTGACACCAAGAGAAAAGTATTCTTCTCTGAGGATGAATGTCTTGTACTCTCCAAAGATTTCAAACTTCCAGAAGATACAACCATTCTGCTGAGAGTTCCTAGAAACCACAATTTATACACATTCAACTTGAATGTTGTCCACCCAGGAGGTGACTTAACATGTTTGGTGGCTAAAGCATCCCTGGATGAGTCTACAAAGTGGCATAGAAGGATGGCTCATGTGAACTTCAAGACCATTAACAAGCTTTCCAAACTTGGTCTAGTTCATGGGCTTCCTTCTAAAATCTTCACCAATGAAGACAATTGTGTTTCCTGCAACAAAGGAAAGCAACACAAAGACTCCTACAAAGCCATTAAAGCTGTGAGCACTATCACTGAACCTCTTCAGTTGCTGCATATGGATCTTTTTGGTCCAACTCAAGTCAGAAGTATTGATCACAAGTACTATTGTCTAGTAATCACAGATGACTATAGCAGGTTTTGCTGGGTATTCTTTTTGAGAACTAAAGATGAAACTTTTCCAACTCTAAAAGAATTTATTACTCTTGTTGAAAACCAGCTAAACAAAAAGGTTAAAAGTATTAGGTGTGATAATGGAACAGAGTTCAAAAATGTTTTTTTAATAGAACTTTGTGGGTCTAAGGGGATAAAAAAGGACTATAGCAATGCCAGAACACCACAACAAAAATGGGGTTGCTGAAAGGAAAAATAGGACCTTAATAGAGGCAGCAAGATCCATGCTTGCTGACTCTAAATTACCCACTATGTTCTGGACTAAGGCAGTAAGCACTGCTTGTTATGTTCTGAACAGGGTATCCATTACTAGACCTCATAATAAGACACCTTATGAACTACTCACTGGGAAAGTTCCCAGCATTGTTCACCTCAGACCTTTTGGATGTCATGTGACCATTTTAAACACTAGTGATCAACTAGGTAAATTTGATGAGAAAGCTGATGAGGGGTATATTGTGGGCTATTCAGCTCATAGCAAGGCTTATAGGGTATATAATTTAAGTGAAAAAAGGGTAGAGGAGACTCTTAACCTGAGATACCTAGAAGAAAAGCCTAATGTTCAGGGACAAGGTCATGCTTGGTATTTTGACCTGGACTACTTAACTAATTACTTGGGCTATACTAGATTTGTTGCTATCCAATCTGCAGGTACACAAGAGTCTCCCACTAACAATGCAGGTACCCTGGATGAAGACTCAGATAGTGAGTCTGACCTTGATGACCACACCATTTTTGTACTTTCCTTTTCCCCTAACCATCTTGCAGGTCATGGTTCTAAAGATACAACTGGACAGAATGAGGATGAGTCAAATTATGCAGAAGTTCTAGCTAGACTTCAGAAGCAAGAATATGCAGCCAAGCAAGAAGCTGAAAGACTTGGATTGGAGTTTGCAAGAGATGCTGAGGCACTAATCAGACAAACAGCACAAGCATCCAGCAGCAATCGTGATTCTGCTGATAGTTCTCCTATTGCTGCTGACATCCCCAATTCTGCGGATGGTACTTCTTTTGGTTCTGCTGATCATTCTACCAGACCTACAGGCTTATCCCCTTGCTTTGAAGAACCTTATGGAAGATTTCCAATCCCCACAGATCTTGGGAATCATGAACAAAGTGCTGGCATTTTTAGTTCTTCTTCTTATGATGATGACTTTGCCCCATCCTTGAGTAACATTCAACCTACAGTTGAAGTTAATACAATCCCTACTAAGAGGATCAACACTATACATCCTCAAACCAACATTCTTGGAAATCCCAATGCAAGTGTTCAAACTAGAAGTACTGTGAAGAAGGCACAGTTTGGAGAATATGCTTTTGTTACCTATGTCATGTGTCAACAAAGAGACAATCACACAGATCAACAACATTGTCTGTTTGCTTGTTTCTTATCTCAAGTTGAACCAACAAGTGTGGCACAAGCACTAGCAATTGAAAGTTGGGTGGAAGCTATGCAAGAGGAGATGCAACAATTTAAAAATCAAGAAGTATAGATACTTGTACCTCTACCTGATGGGAAGTTTGCGATTGGGACAAAATGGATTTTGAAGAACAAAAGGGATGCAAGGGGCATTGTGGTAAAAAACAAGGCTAGATTAGTAGCCCAAGGATACAGACAAGAAGAAGGGATTGATTATGAGGAAGTGTTTGCACCAGTGGCAAGGGTTGAGGCCATTAGATTGTTCTGGCCTTTGCATCTTATAAGGGTTTCATGGTTTATCAAATGGATGTCAAAGGTGCTTTTCTTTATGGGAAGATTGAAGAAGAAGTCTATGTCAATCAACCTAAAGGTTTTGAAGATCCAGAACATCCTAACCATATCTATAAAGTGGTTAAAGCTCTCTATGGACTTCACCAAGCACCTAGAGCTGGGTATGCTAGGCTATCTACATTCATGCTGAAGCATGGGTACAGAAGATGAGCTATTGATAAAACACTCTTTATCAAGAAGAATTCCAGGGATATCATTCTTGTCCAAGTTTATGTGGATGACATCATTTTNCTCTCTATGGACTTCACCAAGCACCTAGAGCTGGGTATGCTAGGCTATCTACATTCATGCTGAAGCATGGGTACAGAAGATGAGCTATTGATAAAACACTCTTTATCAAGAAGAATTCCAGGGATATCATTCTTGTCCAAGTTTATGTGGATGACATCATTTTTGGCTCCACTAAGGAAGCTTGGTGTAGGGAGTTTGAGGAATTAATGAAGGGTGAATTTCAAATGAGTGCTATGGGAGAGCTTACTTTCTTTTTGGGCCTGCAAGTACAGCAAAATTCAGATGGGATTTTCGTCCATTAAGAGAAGTATGTGAAGGACATACTTCAGAAGTTTGATATGGACAATAGTAGGACTACAACTACACCTTATGAAGCTCCAAAACCAAAGAATAATCTTGATCCAGATCCTGCTGTTAATGTACATCTATACAGGTCAATGATTGGTTCACTGATGTATTTGACAGCTTCAAGGCCAGATATCACTTTTGCAGTCAGTGCTTGCTCTAGGCATCAAGTCACACCCTTGACTTCCAATCTCAATGCAGTAAAGAAAATCTTTAAGTATCTTAAAGGCCAACCTAAGCTAGGTCTTTGGTACCCAAGGGATTCTCCTTTTGTGTTGGAAGCATACAGTGACAGTGATTATGCAGGTGAAAATCTAGATAGGAAGTCTACTACTGGAGGGTGTCAATTTCTTGGAAGAAGGTTGATTTCTTGGCAATGCAAGAAGCAGACTATTGTGGCTACCTCTTCTACTGAAGCTGAATATGTTGCTGCTGCCAATTGTTGTGGCCAGGTACTTTGGATACAAAATCAAATGCTTGATTATAGGTTCAATTTCATGAACACTAAAATCTTTATTGATAACCAAAGTACAATATGCATAGTCAAGAATCCAGTGTATCATAATAGAACTAAGCACATTGCAATTAGGCACCATTTTATTAGGGATGCAAATGAGAAACACTTAATTCAGGTGCTTAAAGTCCATACAGATGATAATGTTGCTGATCTTTTAACAAAGGCTTTTGTTGGACCTAGGTTTCAACACTTAGTTGTCCACATTGGGATGGTAAACCCTTGAATGCTATGTTTGAGGGGAGGCATAAGCCTCAGGGGAGGCATATGCCTCAGGGGAGGTTTATAGATGTATATTCAGTTGTAATTTGTATTTAGTTTTGATATGGTAAACTAACTTTGTTTTGCAGGTCTTATAAACTAACCATTTTATGTTTTAGTTTGTTTTGTGTGCTTTGTTTGGTGTGTCTATTTTGCAGTTATATGTTTCTACTGAATGGTTGCTGCTGAATTGTGTCAAATCTGTTTCTGCTAAATGGTTGCTACTGAATTGTGTCAAATCTGTTTCTGCTGAATGGTTCCTGCGGATTAGTGCAAAGTTGGTTCTGCTAATTATGCTCCATTGATTTCTGCTGAATGGTTGCTACGGATTATATCAGTGAAATGGAGTGCTCAGAAGTATAGAGTTTTTATCAGTGGCATTGAGTTAATTCAATGGAGTTAAAATAAAGTACGGAGAAAGATAAATGAGACATGAAGAAACAATAAACAGGGGAACCTCTTTCATTCATTTATCAAAAGGTACATCAAGGATGTGATTACAAAAGATTTATTCAGATACATACCAACTAACTAATAACCAGACACCTAATCCATCTTTCTGTACGCCCTTGTGCGTTCATCAAAGGTCAAATTTTGACCAAACTCTGCAACACAATGACATTTGGGGGTTAAAGGGAAATTTTGCATAAAGATCTCTAATCCATCTTTCCTTTCCCTTTGCCTTCCACCTCCTTCATTTTTCCCTTCCTCTTATCCTTGTAATAAGTGTCTTGCATCCTTACACAAGGAAGCCCAATCACCACTGACCTTCCCTCTGGGAGTGGTGGATTGACCTTTCTAGCCCTTGTTTGAGAGCAAGAAGAAGCCAATAGAACTGAAGAAGAATGGGGTCGTGATTGTGGTCTCTCTAGAGTACCAGGAGGATGGTAGGTTGGGTCTTCCTCATTTGAGGATGTAAAAAGGACAGGAGAGACAAGTTCTCTGACTGATGGGTAGGGGACCAATGGGCGTGAGTCCTCTGAAGATTCAGGTGATGGGGTTTTGGCTGGATTAGGTGCTTGGTATGCACTAGGATTGAGCACTACGAGATCATTTGTCCTAGGTAGAATAACAGCGATGGGAGGTGGTTCCAAACCTCCTTCCTCATCCGAAGGAGCATCATCCTCATCCGAAGGAACATCATGTCATCGTTTTCTTGCTTGTTCCTTGGTACGCCATCCTGGTTGTACACCAGGTGGGTAATAGGATCGCCATGATGAAGTGGCTTCTGAATCTGATGATGAATCGGAGGAGAATTCAATAGGGTTCATGATTGCTGCTGATGATAAGAATGTGTGTGTAATTTTTGTTAGGAATACGCTTTTTGTATAAGAAAGATTCGGTCACCCCAGGTATGATTAAGAATTGTTTAGCTCGTAGTAGTTACAATAGTTAGTTAAACGTAGTTTAGAAGTAGATTAGTTTGCGGAAGAAGGACGGGTCTTTACCCACTGTATACCTGATCCGCAGCCCAAGTGGCACGCCCAAGTGGCAAAACCCATGTACATATAAATACCCTCTCCATCCTTGGAGAGGGTAAGCCTTCTCATAATCTCATTTTCTTTTTTTTGGTTTTCTCTCAAGGCTTCATCTCTTTCTCTCTCTAACTTTCTCTCTCTACATTTCTTTCTTTTCTCTCTTATGTATAACGATCCATAACCAGAAGTATGAACGTGTTTGTGATGTTATCTAGTGTTTTACAATTGGTATCAAGAGCCATGGTTACATCCTAGGGATTGTAGGACTTGTGGTGTATGGTTTGTTTTGGTTTCTACTAGTTTAGGGTGGTTTCTACTCATTTTGGAGCTTGTTCGTGGTGATTCTTGTGTTCTTTCTTGTACTTCTAGGATTAGAGGGGTTAGATTCATCTAGTTCATCAGTTGGTTGGACTAAATCTAACGTTTGTGAAGTGTACGAGTTGTTTTGGAACGTTTTCTTGGCAGCGGTTTGCTCTACGTTAAGGGGTTCTTCGCAGCGGTTAACTTGGGTTTCAGCGGTTAAGTATTAGCGGTTAGTACAAGTAGTGGAGCGAACATTACACTGTACTTTGTACTGTTTCAGCGGTTAACTTCCAGCGGTTTACTCATCAGCGGTTAAGTTACCAGCGGTTTACTCTTCAGTGGTTACTTTTCTAGCAGTTACTCTGTCAGCGGTTACTATTGTCAGCGGTTTAATAATCAGCGGTTACTATTCCAGCGGTTAAGTTTCAGCGGTTATTACATCAACGGTTTTCTTTCAGCGGTTACTTGTCAGCGGTTACTGTACCAGCGGTTTACTTACCTTAGCGGTTTTCCTGGTTGACTTTAGTAAAATCCCGGGAAAGAATCGATTTCTCGGTTTAAGTCACGTGTGTTGTAAAATCCCATCTAAGACCTTGTCATCATGACTACTGTAACATCTATTGATGATATCCAAGCTGCTGGATCTGACACTCGACCTCCAATGCTAGAAAGAATGGACTATGAGTCTTGGTCACAAAGAATTCGCTTGTATTGCCAAGGCAAAGAAAATGGGGAGAACATTCTGAGATCTATTGATGAAGGGCCGTTCAAAATGGGTACTACCAGAGATGTTATCTCCACTGGTGATGATGGGACAGTCACCTTAGGAATTGACAGACCTCGTACGTACAATGATCTGAATGAAGCTGAAAAGAAACGGTATGTTCGTGCTTCAAACATTGTGGTACAAGGGCTACCAAAGGACATATACAAACTGATTAACTTCAACACTAAGGCCAAAGCTGTTTGGGACAATGTCAAAATGTTGCTAGTTGGTTCAGAACTAACAAAGGAAGATCGTGAGTCTCAATTGTATGATGAATTCGAGCACTTTAAGATGAACCCTGGTGAAAGCATCAATGATTACTATGTCAGATTCCACAAGCTTGTGAATGACATGAGAATGATCAGAATGACAATGCCCAACATCCAACTCAACTCAAAGTTCGTCAATAACATGTCACCAGAATGGGATTGGTTTGTCACAGCTGTGAAGCTAAACAAAGGACTCAGAAACACCAACTATGAGCAACTCTATGCTTATCTGCAACAACATGAGAAACATGCCATGTATGATCGTCAGCTAAGAGAGAAGTTTCATCCCTCAAATGATCCTCTTGCTCTAATCTCCAGTGCTCAAGGACTCAACCAATTCTCAGCTGACTTAATCAACCCTCCAATCATTGCTCAAGCAACACAGAATCAGTCGCCTCTTGGTCAAGCCTCAATGCAATCAGCAAGTGTCAAAATAAATTCAAAAGAATCGGGAAATTCCTACATGGATAAGAGAATTGATAATCTCTCCAATCAAGTCTCTCTGCTGGTTCAACACTTCAGAAGCACTCTTCCTCAAACCAACAATCAACTCAGAACCTCATCTAATCCACGTAATCTTGCTGTTGTGGAAGATGGGCGAGTTGTGATTCAGGGAAGACAAAATGTCCGAGGAAATGTTCAGAACAGAATAGGAAATGGCAATCAAGGACAAGGAAATCAAATCAAGTGCTACAACTGTGGTGGGCTAGGTCATATTGCAAGAAACTGCACTGAACCAAAACGTCCTCAGAATTCCGACTACTTCAAAGATAAAATGCTGCTGATGCAAGCCCAAGAAAATGGAGTGCAATTGGATGAGGAACAACTGCTATTTATTGCTGGTTATGAAGGGAATTCCTTCGATGCTGATGTGGATGATCAACCAGTCCAGGATCTTGCTCTAAATGACCCGAACATCTTCCAGGCTGAAGATTGTGACGCATTTGATTCTGATGTTAATGATGAACCTACTGCACAAACCATCTTTATGGCCAAGCTTACATCTGCAGTCACATCGGCAAATCAATCAGGATCATCAAAATCATCCATCATTTCTGAGGTACTCAAATTATATGACACATATGAAACAAGTGCCATTCCAATGATACTCGATGAGGTTCATCAAACTAGTATTGTCACGCTAGATGATGTTGATTTGAAAAACACTAATGTTCTCTCAAAACAACAACATATGGATAACAATAAAGAGTCTGATGAATCTAGTAGAGCATTTGAAGATACACATGTTGGCGATGTGATGCACAATCAAAGGACTCATAACGAAGTAAACCACACCGACACTATTGATTCAAATTCTGCTGATATGGGTAATAGCAATGTTGTCCCATATGAACAATACTTGAAACAAAGTGTCGAGACTGCTTTACCAAGTGATGACTCTTCCGTTAATAATGATACTTGTGAATATGTTGAATATACTGCTGTTATACCTGATGACACCTTAACCACTAGGATTAATATTCTTAAAGATCAGGTGAATATGTATCAACAACGTGCAAAATTTGAGTTAACCGAACGTGAACAGAAAATGAATTGGCAAATGTGTACATATATTACCGAAAGGAACTTAAAGGAAGAAGAGTTAAGAGGGGAAATAAAATCTTTGCAAAATCAAATCGATCAAACTGTTAAACAAAAACAGGAGATTCAAAATAGTGTCAACACACTAAAATTAGATTTTCAAAGTAAGGAAGCCAGAAGCCAAACTTCTAAACGATTTTTCCCAATTAAAGGCCTTAAAGAACAAGCTTGAAAACAAATTGTACACACAAGGCCAAACCATTCAAACTGCTCAAATGATACAGAAGCACATTAAGCTTCGTGATAAACATAGTGATATGGAGACAGGAGTGCCTAAAACTAATTATCTTAGGAGCGTTAGTGCCTCTCAACCTGCCTTATATGACTTCAATGTGATGCTTAAACCCAATCATGATCCCCCTGATGTGCATGATATAGAAGAGATTGATGTAAGTGAAACTGAAAATAGGAAAAGACTTGAGGATAAGATGAAGGATCCCATGTGCATTGCTAAGCGTGTTAATATCAAGCCCCATAACTACTATGAGCAGAACCGATTGACTGTCTTTGTGCCCCAAACTAGGTTAACCCCTGAACAGATTTTTTGGGCCTTAGATGTGGAAAAAATGAAAGCTGAACTTCTTATGGCTACCCCTGAACAGATTTTTTGGGCCTTAGATGTGGAAAAAATGAAAGCTGAACTTCTTATGGCTACCACTCCCTTTAAGTTTGCTAAACCAACGGTGTATCCTCCCAATACACCCATGAACCTAGTTCCGATAGCACTTCACACTCAATGTAAAACTCTTATTAGCATGTATGTACTGTATCAAATGTTTGCGGACTTTGACAAAACATGTAAAAAGAGGATTACTCGAACGGGAATTACTGAGGGGGAAAGGGGTTTTGAAGTTACATAAGAATGCTATCTCACAGAAGTCATTCCGTTTTTTAAACAAATCAAAAGCCATTTTGAATACATGGAAGCGTCCCTTAAACTAGAGATCAATGAAATGAAAGAGGTGTTTAAATACCAGGAACATGAAGGAAAACAAACTGTAATAGATCTTTAACATAGTAAAATTGCAAGGAAGAATGCTCTCATCATGAATGATAATTTGATTGCTATGTGCATTGCTCAAGATGTGTTTTATACTGCTACTGATTCCTCTTTAACTGCTTCCCAATTTCATGAAATGTCTGTTACATTAAAAGTTTTCCAGAATCGTGTTGTTGAGCTTGAGGGGGAGAATTTAAAACTGCTTGAAAAAATTCAAAAAGATGATCATGATAACATGGTCAAGCAATTTTCAAAACTAGAGGTTGATAATCTTAACTTGCAATTAAGATACCAACATCTAGAAGAAAGAATTAGAAACTCAAATGCCAAGACATCTTCGGATGCTCCTGAATTTGATGCATATTTTGAATTAGCCAAAAGGGATGAAAGAATTCAAGCTCACACTAACACGATTCGGAAACTGAAGCTTCAAATTGCACAATTTAAGACGAATAAATGTGATGTGATTGATAATAAATGTGATGCGATTGATACCCAGAAACCTCCGTGTTTAGATTCTCAATATCTTCAACTTCAAAATGTCATTAACGACTTGAAATACGAAAATGATTGTTTTCAAGCTGAAAACTCTAAAATCAAACAACATTACAAAGAGTTACATGATTCGATGAAGATCACACGTGATAAAAACAATGAAAAGATAACTTCTTTGCTTAAAGAAAATGAGAATCTAAAGACTCAGGTGAAAGGGAAAATGCCAGTCACTGCATGTGATTGCAGTCTCACCAAAGCGGCTAAAACAAAAAGAACTGATGTTGATGCCATTAATATTCCTCTTCCCCTTAGGAATAATGCGTTTGTTCATAGTGAGTACCTTAGGTATCTCAAGGATTGCCTAGATATCCTCTGCGAAACTATTGAAGAGGTTAGAATGGTGAGTCCTGCGGACATTGGCATCCGTGATGTGTATTATCTCACCAACAGATCATATGAGCTCTTAGATTATGCCATTGGTACATGTCCTAAAGCTGTTTGCATGCGTGATAAGACTAATGATTTTTCCTCTAAGGTTAAGAACAAGCATGTTGCCTTTAAAGTGCCCATAACATCACCAAAACATAACACATCAGATACCAGAAATCAAACAGCAGTTTCTCGTTCTAATGTTCCCATCATTAATTCTACAGGAGTAAAAGTTGTCACTAATGCTAGCGGGTCAAAGCCTAGTTGCAATACAAGGAATGATAGGACTTCGCCAGCTAAAAGTGCTCAAGGAAAGAAAGTAGAAGACCACATTAGGAACAATAAGACTGATCTGAACGTTGAGAATCGTGTTGATTCTAGTATTAGCTCTAGGCGTACTGTAATTAATTCGAATTCTAAAACCAGTTGTGAGATCTGTAATAACTATTTAAATTTTGGTAATCATGATGTGTGTGTTAAGACATGTTTGTATGCTTCTAAAGTATCCCCTGGTTGTCATACTGTTTATTATAATCGTGTAAAACATGTTTGGAAAGCAACAGGAAGGAAGTTTACTAATGTTGGCTATCATTGGAGACCCACTGGAAGAATAGTGTCAATAGGAAGTCATCGCCCCTTTGCCAAACAGTCTAATCCTAAGTTTCCCAACACTAGGATTTGGAAGAAATCTGGTAGAACTTTTCCTATAGGAACCCAATGCGCTAACCATAAGTCTAGTTCCCCAGCATGTCATGTTATGACTAAGGACACTATTAATTCTTCCTATTCTATTGTATGTGCTAACCAAACGGACCCCACTTATGGTTGGGGATCCAAGTCTGTCCGTTATCCATATCCGTCTGATTTCAAATGCAGGTCGTACAAATCGCCCTGTGGTATTTGGACTCAGGCTGCTCAAAACATATGACGGAGGATCGCTCGCGGCTCAGAAATTTCGTGAAAAAGTTTATCGGGACTGTTAGATTCGGGAATGATAATTTTGGTGCAATAATGGGTTATGGAGATTATGTGGTTGGTGACAGCGTTATCTCTCGGGTATATTATGTAGAAGGTCTTGGGCACAATCTATTCTCCGTAGGTCAATTTTGTGACTCAGATCTTGAAGTTGCCTTCAGAAAACACACTTGTTATATTAGAAGATTGGATGGTATGGATCTCCTGAAAGGCAGACGCGGCACAAACCTCTACACTATATCCATTGAAGATATGATGCAATCGTCTCCAATCTGTCTACTATCTAAGGCGTCCAAGACCAAGTCTTGGTTGTGGCATCATCTTTTGAACCATTGAACTTCGGTACCATCAATGAACTTACTCGTAAAGATCTTGTTCGAGGCATGCCCAGGCTGAAGTATGAAAAAGATCATCTTTGTTCTGCTTGTCAGCTTGGTAAAAGCAAGAAGCATACTCACAAACCCAAAACCATCAACACCATTATGGAAGTTCTACATACCCTTCACATGGACCTTTGTGGTCCCATGAGAGTGCAAACCATATTTGGAAAGAGGTATGTGTTAGTGATTGTTGATGACTACTCTCGTTTCACATGGGTCAAATTCCTCAGATCCAAGGATGAAACACCTGAAATCATCATCAAACTAATCAAGCAGCTGCAAGTTGGACTCAATAAAATAGTTAGATTCGTCCGCACAGATAATGGAACGGAGTTTGTTAATCAACAACTTACTCAGTTTTATGAAGATCTGGGAATTAGTCATCAAAGGAGTATACCTCGAACCCCTCAGTAGAATGGAGTCGTTGAAAGACGAAACCGTACACTTGTAGATGAAGCACGAACTATGTTGATCTTCTCCAAAGCTCCTATGTTTCTCTGGGGAGAGGCAATTGCAACGGCTTGTTACACTCAGAACAGATCACTAATACATCCTCATCACTGCAAAACTCCTTATGAGCTAGTGCATGAAAGAAAACCCGACCTCTCTTTCCTTCGTTTTTTTGGTGCATTATGTTACCCAAACAATGATAGCGAAGATTTGGGAAAGCTAAAGGCAAAAGCTGATATTGGAATTTTTGTTGGGTATGCACCAAATAAGAAGGGTTATCGAATCTACAACAAAAGGTCCCGACAAATCATGGAAACCATCCATGTCACGTTTGATGAGCTGACCGAGCAAACGGTTCCTGAATACTCCAGTTCAGGACCCGCATCTAATCTTTGGACTCCTGGACCCATTAGTTCAGGACTTGTAAATTCTTCCACCACAGATGCTCCTTCTGTGCCACCTACCAGTGAGGACTTGAAGAAATTGTTTGATTCAATGTATGATGAGTATTTTGAGCCTCAACAGAGAGTCGAACCTGAACAACAAGTCATAGGTCCTGATGCTGCTGCTAATGATGAACCTCAACCCACAAACGGGCCTTCCATCTCCATCTCTCTTAGTCAGAATGCTCCCTCATCTAGTCATACCAATCACACTTATCAACACTCTTCAATTCCTCAAGAAGAAGCATCTGATAACACCTTTGAAGTGAATTCTTTTGCTCAACCACCTGATGAACCTTTTGTCAACATATTTGCTCCTGAACCATCTAATTTGGCAACCTCCTCAGAAGATTCCAACACTGCTACTTCAATTCCCAGTCATCAACTTCATGAGCATATCAGGTAATGGACAAATGATCACCCGATTGACAACATCATTGGTAACCCATCTAGGCCGGTATCTACACGATGACAACTTGCCACAGATGCTTTATGGTGTTTCGTTAGCAACGTACTGTCCAAAGTTGAACCAAAGGATTATAAAGAAGCGTTGACAAAAATGTGCTGGTGCACTGCAATGCAAGATGAAATCCATGAATTTGACAGACTAGATGTTTGGGAATTAGTGCCACCTCCCGACTGTGCAATGATTATCGCCCTCAAATGGATCTTCAAAGTAAAGCTTTATGAATATGGTGAAGTAGATCCTACCTTGTTCATTAGAAAGTTGAGAGAGCATCGTCTCCACATTCAGATCTATGTGGATGACATTATCTTCGCATCTGCCGATCCACTAGAATGTGATAGGTTTGCACAAGAAATGAGTACTGAATTCCAAATCTCCATGATGGGGCAAATGTCGTTCTTCTTGGGGCTTCAGATTTCTCAAAACCCACACGGTATCTTCATCAATCAATCCAAGTATGCCAGTGAAATACTAAAGAAGTTTGGATTTCAATCATGTGAATCTGTTGATACTCCAATGGTTGAGAGAACTAAGCTAGATGAGGATATTGAAGGAGCACTTGTCGACCAAACCAAATACCGAAGCATGATCGGATCGTTGATGTATCTCACAGCCAGCAGACCAGATCTCTTATTTGCTGTCTGCATGTGTGCTCGTTATCAATCCAAACCTACTAAGAAGCACTTAGAAGCAGTCAAAAGAGTCTTAAGGTACCTTCAAGGAACAATTCACATGGGCCTTTGGTATCCTAAAAACACTGCAATGGCTCTCACAGCCTACTCTGATGCTGATCATGCGGGGTGTCAAGATACTCGTCGAAGTACTTTGGGGGGGTGCTCAATTTCTAGGAGATAAGCTGGTTAGTTGGTCATCAAAGAAGCAAATGAGTACATCAATCTCCTTTACAGAGGCTGAATATATTGCCATGTCATCATGCTGTGCTCAAATTCTTTGGATGAGGTCTCAATTATCCGACTATGGCTTTAATTACAACAAAGTTCTGATGTACTGTGACAACAAAAGTGCCATTGCTCTTTGCTGTAACAACGTCCAGCATTCAAGATCAAAGCACATTGATATTCGACATCATTTCATCAGAGAACAAGTGGAAAAGGGAATTGTGGAACTTTACTTTGTGAGGACGGAATTTCAGCTGCCAGATATCTTCACCAAAGCACTTTCTCGAGAACGGCTTCAATTCATTCTCCCACGTCTTGGAATGAAGAGCATCACTCCTGAGTCACTCAAAAGTCTTCAGGAAGATAATGAGGAGTAACTGATTCACTTCACATATCCTT
>LBNU01013923.1:104879-127495 GCA_014162995.1 Artemisia annua | reverse complement strand
ATACCACCTATGGTAGTCCCGGATCTCCAAACTTTCCCTAAGGACAATTGAATTCGGGGATCGAGTCAAGCTTTGTGACTCGGTGACCAAAAACAAGCGCTTCGTGGGAGGCACCCCATGCTTATCATTCTATCTTCTTTCTATTTTCTAACCAATAACGTGAGGAGGGGCGACCTTCTCCTATCTTGTTGTTTCGTGGTTGTTTGTGTTGTAATTCGTCCAGGAATTTCCCGAATAATGATGACTCTCGTGCTCGTTTTCCATCTCATCATCACTCGAGTCTCATTCTTCATGCTTTTGGAAGTTCGCATTATATCCTAAATCTTATCGACTAACATCTTTGGCATAATTAATAAACGGCCCTAGATTTTTGTTAGGATTACCCTTACCTTTTCATACATTGAGGACAATGTTTCGTTTTAGTTTGGGGGGGTCAATCTTCGATTTGATTCGACTTGCACTTTCATATAGTCGTTTACTCATGCAACCCCGTTTTTCCTCAAAAATAACAAAAATTGAAAATTTTGAAAATTATGAAAAAGAATAAGTGTTGAAAAGTTGTGAAAAATAGAATAAAGTTCGAATAAGTGTTTTGACACCGTGTCGACTTTCCGTTGGCGAGAGTAGGAATAAAAATTTTGACTTGATCTGGGCGTGTTGAGCCCTAGCTTGTTCCCTTAACCAATGATGACCACAAAAGCTTTTGCTAGTCTTGTACACAAGGAGCTACTCTTTTGTCGGCTCCCGTACTTGACTTTTAACATGCATGGCTTGAAGAGCTTTCGCTAGTCTCTTACACTAGGAGCTATGAAACGCGAATTCTTTCTAAGAGTTTGCAAGTTCCCGTATTTGACTTTATATATGCGTGGCTTGATTATCGACTAAGCATCCGCGGATTTCATTATTTGAGATTTTCAAAATTCGGAGAACGAGAAATGATAGTGTTTATTTAGAAGTTAGTTGCCATACGTGGAGTAGTGGTTCTCTTTAAAGCTCATCGAAGGTACTTGTGGTCTTTCGTTCCCATCAGCTTGTTTCACCCCATATCTTGTGTAATAATTAAAGATGTCTCGGTTTTGACGAAATTTAGTTTTTTATCTTCTTAAGAGAATCTTTGCTTGAAAAATTGGGTACACATCAAGGATACATGCCATTGTCTTAAGTTGTATTGTATTATGATGTATTGAGTTGTACGTATGTGGTTTCGGAGCTACCCTTTAAAGCCCGGTATTCATAAGAGCTAAGGTGCTTTGAGACTTCGGATTGAGATCGGACCTTGGATCCTGCTTCTAACCTAATAAGTTGGCGGTAGGTCTTGGATTGAAACCGTGAAGGTTCGGAGTTGAGAAGTTACTAAGGCAAGAAAAAGAAAGAAAAAATGAGAAAAAGCAAAAAAGTGAAAAAAAGTATCAAGAAAAGTCAAAAAAGTGAAAAAGTGAAAAAATCAAAAGAAAGAATAAGGAATGATGTTTAGATTATGGATTATGAGTTCAAAGTGTTAAGACTAAAGTTGGTAGCGCGTGAGGTGCATGCGAATGATCCTAGATTGGGCGCATGAGGTGCACGTGAAATGTACTCGCCAACTTATGTCTATTTTTTATGTATTCCAAAGTCTTTATATGTATCCAATATCCTTGATGTGGGCCTCATTTTTCGAGCAAACCTTCTTAAGAGAAGATCGATAACTACTTAGCGTTGGGATTCTTGGTATCTTTATCGGACTAACTCATATTGGAACGAGAAAATATGAAGCAATTCATTTCTCAAATTAATTTAAAAAATTCTAGATACACTAAGATATGGGAGCTAGGGGTTTTTACACAAGTAACTATGATGAGTAGTTTTGGTATCTAATTTGTAAGTAAACGGTGATCTCGTTTTTAAGCTTAGTTTGGGAACTCGTGAAAAATCAAGGATGGTGAATTTTATCCTTATGGTCACTTTTCTATGAATCGTGTTTCTACTCAAAGACCCTAAAAGTTATTGAAATATAATGAAAGTCGATACACCGTCACCCGAATAAGTTGTGAAAAGTTCAAAAGTAATAAGTGTAATAAATGGTGGAACAAAGAAAATGGAATAACGGGGCGTTTAAGGGAATAAATGGTTTCGTATCTCTTTCGAACATTTTGCTACTTTTCAAAGTTAAGTAAAAAGAGCTATGAAATTATTTATTTCTAAAGCGTGATTGAGTCCCATTGCGTGAGGACACGACAATATCTTAGTTTGGGGGATTTTGATATGTGTTAAATCACATATCATTTACTTACCATTTTAAGACCAAAAGGACCGAAAACACTAACAAATGCCAAAGATATACGTGTTTTTGTGTTTATGATTGTGCAGGGATGGATATTGCAAAAACGGACTCGAAACACACCAAAACAATCAAAAACGAGCACGAGACGGAAAAAGTCAACAAGGTCAAAGCCCAGGATTCCAAAGTCAAAGCTGTGTGCAGAAAAGTCAAACTTGGTCCTCCTACTTTCATGAATTGCCAAATTTAATCCTTTAATGAAGATTCGAGAAATGGCAATATCAGCCCTTGAAGTTTCAATGATTACATTTTTGGTCCTTGGTTTCAAGTAAATAACAAAGCTGGTCCAAAAGAATTATAAATCCACCAAAGTTATTACTATTTAACCCATTAGTCTTTCAGTCCATTAACCCAAATAAATAATAAAAGCCCACACCCAGCAAAAGCCCAAACATCTTCCCATTTAGCTCGGTCAAATGGTCAATACGGGTCAAACAAGTCAAACTAATAAAAAATGTTACTTTCACCCTTCCCGCCCCCCAATTACCCCTTTTACCAGATCCTTAGAACCCTAATTTTACCCCGTTCCAATTAACCACAATTAAGGGTAGTAGGGTCAATTCAGAAGGTCTTCTAGAAGATATAAGGGTGCCAGAGCGTGTCAGAGTGAAAGAAACACACAGATGGTGGACGTGGCAGCTTCCTATTGGCTTGGACACCTCATAATTTCTAATCTAAGGGTTGTGATTGATGGGAAGTGATCTAAGGACTGAGAAAGAAACACAGACGTTCATTTGGATTGCCAACATGGCGTTCTAGCAGCTTCTCTAGATGGAATCCAAGGCACCCCAAGCTCTTCTCTCCTTTGCTATAAATAGTCTTGTATTTTCTCTCATTCTGTATGTAGTTAGTTAGTAACGAAGTTCTGCCAATTTCATTTCTCAAATGTAATGTGTTTTCAATGAATTGATTAATAAAGCTTTTAGTTAAATACTTGTTCTTTTAATTCTGTTTTGATAAAAGCTTTCAGTCAAGTGTAGTTACATTCTCATAAAGTCTCATAAGCTTTTGAGACGTTTATAAGAACTTCTTTCATCAATTAGTTCACTGATTTCATCCATTTCAGAAAATATAAAAAATAAAAAAACAGAAAATAAAAAAAATAAAAAATGTTTAGTTAAATTCATTTCCAGCTTGCATCCAAGCTAATTGTAGTTTAGATGATCTCATGTTAGTTTTTTAGCTTCTGTGAGAGTATTAGTTAGATCTTTGTTAATGAGATTTGAAGCTTGAATCAGTAATCGTTAGTGATTTTGCATAATTGCAGTGGTGTTTGGTTCACTTGAGTGCACTGTGATCTAGTTGTTAAAATGTTGTTTAGTTTGCATCAGTAGTTCTACTTAGATGATATTAGCTCAGAAATAGTATAAAATTGATAGGTTCAATAACAATAGTCAAAATTTAGCTCATCAATTTCATATCTGCTTGAATTCTGTGAAATGCTCTTGCTGTTCTTGTAGTATAGTTGTATTTCTTGTTTGAGATTGTGATTTTGAAGTTTAAACAAGTTTAGTATACATCATATGATAGAATTAATCTGTGTAAATTGGTTATGGTCAAACTTTAGGTACAAATTTTAAAGTCAAATCTGCTATAACATTTCCATGTACCCAGTTTTTGCCAGCTGAACTTGCAACAAATTAGTGTTCAATTGAATCCTTAGAATTAGGGCTTTTGCATTTTTTGTGTTCTCTGGTTGGTCATCTTCATTTTTGCTTCTTTGAGTTTTTAGATTAGAGCTGATTTGAATGCTTATTTTCAGTCTGCAACTTAGGACTTTTTAGTATAGTGACTGATTTTTAGAGATAAGTGCATTTGGTAGATTTGGATTTTAAACCTGTCTTCATTGCTTGTTTTGAGTTCCATTTAGTGAGTTTATGCTTTTACCAGTCTTGTGCTTTCTGGATTCTTTTTGTGCTTATTTGAAGCTTATTAGTGCTTATTTGACTTACTTTTGGTTGCTCATGCTTGGTTCTGTATGAATTATGGATTGATTTGTAGTTGTAGACGCTTAAAAATAGTTCATTAAACCTTCTTAGTCAAATTCATTCAGTTTTCATTCAAGTGCTTATTAATAAGCACTTAAATAAGCTGAATTAAGCTAGAATAAGCACTTTTCAGCTTATTTTTGAAAGTCTTTATCTCAGAATCATTAGAATAATATTTTAGAATTTCCATAAAAAATCAGATTTATTTGAGCTGTTTTACTATTTCTTTTCTATTTTCTTAGTTTTTAAATCATTTTAAATCAATTTTAATTCATAGTAAATCAGAAAATACAAAAATAAATCCAATTCTTTTTCCAAAAATTATTTTTGAATATTTAGGATTTTTAGAAATTTTGTTTGAATTTTTAGGACTCATTTTCATTAAAATTCACTTTTTAATACGTTTTCACGTTTACGTTTCGTTCGATTTTGTGCGTATTTGAATAGTGTGCATAGATTGCTTGTACTTTGTGCTTAGTTGTGCTTTATATTTCATTTCCACTGTAGTATAATCCATAAATCTCAAGAAAATATATCACTATTCACGTCACACACATACTTTACACAATCGTCTCTATCGCCGTCAAGCTCTCATCGGAAAACGACCCGAAGAATATTCTCACGAATATTCCTTTGGAAAAACGTACTACAAAATACACACATCAGTGTTTTTTCACAGAAATCAAGAAAAGTCAAAGAAGCAAAAAGAACACCCACTCTCTCTTCCCCCACGATGTCTTCGCAGAATCGGAAGCATACCCACTATGGTTACGATGGAAACGAAGGCAGCGTAACCCCATATGTCCAATTAACCACACAAATGTGAAGTACTATAAATAGCCCATGAGAATCAATTGCTGCTAACATCTCTACTCTTTGAAACTCTTCTCTCAGCTAACTCTTTACCGACCCCATTATCATTCTGTCGGCTCTTTGTAGTGACTACTGATGGAGAAAACCCAATATGACGAACTTGAGACTGAAGTAAAATAACCCGAACTTGTGACTTAAACTTGCACTATTTTATGACTAAGAGCGGTGTAGAGAGTTCGTCCACCATCGAATCCCTAAGTACTCTATACTCTTCAACCAACCAACCATCAAGTATAAGATGTACATCACCTCTTGATTATCCACAACAGCGTGTGATACTGAGCACTACAACGTAACTCCTTAAAGTGATAGTTATTTGTGGTAATAGAGAGGAAGAATCACAAAAATAACTAGATATCCAAGTCTTCGTCATTGTAAAGGTTAAAAGCTCGAACAAGGATCTCGAAGAATCATGCATCCAACCAACCCCGATATCTTCAGATACTAAGTACACGCATTCGTGATATTCCACTTTGGTTCCAAATAAGTAATAATGAATTAACGCCGTAGTCACATCTTGCGGTTAAATGTTCAAAACTAGCCTTTTGAAGATTTTAGTGAATCTTGATAATGGTTCCCGATCTTGTCAAAAAATGTATCCCCGTGAAGATTTGTAATAACCAAAACACCACTCTTTTCGCCAAATAATTATTAAAACATATGTATCAAATGTATTTGTATAACACCATTTAAGCCCATGTTTTAATAATAATTTCGGATCCAACACAATAGACTAATCCCATTCGTTTGATGTAGCAGATCTAGCCCAATAGCAAATGAAATACCCGTGCAGTCCAATAGCCATTTGGATCCAGTCCAAATCCTTAATACCTGTTTAAAAGATGTATACCGGTTATAAAAAGGATATAACCCTAAACACATGGTATTATTTCATATTAACCCTACACACAAACTTGTTTACTCCGCCTCCCATCTCTCCTCTCACCAAACTCAGATCCAAAACTGATCTCATCATAGAAATCATCAATCGATCTCATCATATCTTAATCAAACCGACAAGTTGACACTCATCCAATCTCATTTCCATCATAACCTTTTTTTAATCCGTATTAAACTTAAACACAGGCATAATCATACCCTAACCTATGTTTACATTAGTTGCTCCATCCAAATCAAGAACTCGTTTTTTAAGGCTTCACGATCCTTTGAAGGGTCACGGGTAGGTTCTACTTGTTGTTTTCCTTATGTTTGAGAGTCGTTGAACGAAATAAGAATAGGGAATGACACTTTTGTTATTTTTCTTTTCGTTTTGATTCGGATAGTTAAAGAAGCTAGGCTTCAAAATATTTAGATCGATGATGACTGCTATATCGTGTTTTTGACTATTGATGTCACCGAATCTATTGTAACATGATAAGCAAATCTAAGATCATTGTTTATTAAAGTTTATGTTCGAGTCTTGCGGTGTTGATTGGAATTTTGGTTGATGTAGTAGAAGAGGTGACGGGCACTAGGTTAGAAAAGGAGTAGTTGATGTTATTAAGGATTAGATTTGGATTTGGTGGTTGTCAGATTTGGTTATGGTTCGTGTTCTGGTCTTTTGAGTCTCGTAATCTTCCTCTTATTTTACTTTTCAACTTTTAAGGACCAATGAAGATAGCCGCAGATCTGAGGTCAATTGGTTATTTCTAACTCGATAAATCTATGTGTCGCGTATGCATACTTGATAAGGTTTTCTTACTCGATAAGTAAAAGTTAACCGAGTATAGTTTCGTTTAGTAAGAACCAAGGAAGAACCTTACTCGATGTACGATAAGGTAATAATGCCTTACTCGGCAAACTTGATCTTGCTCGATCAAAATGTATGTTACTCGATAAGCACAAGCCCTTATTTGATAAGCTGAAGTTCCTTACTCGATATCCCGATAATCACGCAAGTCCTTACTCGATATCCCTTTAAAAGCGCTAATCCTTACTCGATGATCTTCATGCTTACTCGATGATCTTCAAATAAACCCAGAAAAACCCAGTAAACACCCAGAAAAACGAGACAGAAAATTTCCCCTTTTTGACTTTTGACCATAAATCAAGAAAATAAGATGTAAGGGACCATGTTTGACCGATCTTTAATAAAACTGTTAACAAGAAAATATAAAAAACAGTGAACACGTGATAACAGTTTTTAAAAATGGCATTTTTTGACAAAATACGGAACAAAATCAACCAAATATAATAACCTGAGCTCATTATACCAATTGTTAGGAACGTGTTTTAGGTTGATTATGTTAGGAATACGATTTTTGTATAAGAAAGATTCGGTCACCCCAGATATGATTAAGCATTGTTTAGCTCGTAGTAGTTACATTAGTTAGGTAAACGTAGTTTAGAAGTAGATTAGTTCGCGGAAGAAGGACGGGTCTTTACCCACTGTATACCTGATCCGCAGCCCAAGTGGCACGCCCAAGTGGCAAAACCTTTGTACATATAAATACCCTCTCCATCCTTGGAGAGGGTAAGCCTTCTCATAATCTATTTTCTTTTTTTTTTTGGTTTTCTCTCTAAGGCTTCATCTCTTTCTCTCTCTACATTTCTTTCTTTCTTTCTTATTTCATACGAACCAGACCATAAGTTCTATATGTGTTACGTGATTATCTAGTGTTCTACAATTGGTATCAAGAGCCATGGTTACATCCTAGGGATCATAGGACTTGTGGTGTATGGTTTGTTTTGGTTTCTATAAGTTTAGGGTGGTTGTTACTCATTTTGGAGCTTGTTCGTGGTGATTCTTGTGTTCTTTCGCTTGTACTTCTAGGATTAGAGAGGTTAGATTCATCTAGTTTATCAGTTGGTTGGACTAAATCTAACGTTTTTTTTTGGGTAAAGGGGAGTAATCCTGCACCCTGGTAAATATATTAAAACCAAAACTTTTAAGTACAAGTGGAATGTGGCTGAAGTACCACATTAACCTCAAGCTAAAATAGCTTGATAAACAAAACTAACCTAGAGCTTATGACATGCCACAAGCTCTTGACAACTCTAGAATCAAGAAGAACCTAGAACAAGAAACAGAAACTAATCAAGCTAACCAGCAGCATCCTTGAGAGATGAACTTCTACCTTTTGCGTTAGGGAGTAAATTAGCTGATTCATCATACAAGTTCTCCACACAATCATCATCACCATCTTCTTTAGTAGCTAGAGCATCATAAGGATTGGATGTAGACACTTCACCTCCCTTAGAGGAGGGATCTTTAGACTGCAACTTAGATGACGAAGTAGGCACACTATTAGTAGCTCCCTTCTTGGGTTCACTAGGAGTCTTCTTAGGCTCATACCTGACAGTCTGCTTAACAGACATACCAGACTGACTCCCTAAACCAGACTGGCCTTTACCTTTTTTCTTCTTACGACTCACCTTTTGGAAACCATCATTAGCATGCATAGCAGCAGGAGGAACCACATTATGAGTAGTAACAACCGGAGGAGTAATTTCTTTTTTAGGACAATTCTCATGGATGTGCCCAAAAATCTTACATGAAGTGCACCTAGGAGGCCTCCATTCATATTCAACTCGGATAGATTCATTAGAAAACCCATCCCCTGTAAGAGAGGGGACACCAATAGTGATAACATCCACGAGCTCATCATCTGAACCCACTTCAATCAAACACCGAGCAAAACTGCTTCTACCCCAAGAATCCTTACACATAGAGCTTGTGTAAGAATCCAACATAATCGGTTTGCCAAGGAATGAAGCAATCAAGTTAATACCCTCATCTTCAAAAACTTGGATAGGCACATCATGCAGTTTAACCCATATCGGAATGCGAGTCAGCTCTTCCTTACATACGCTAGTACCAATAGACCATTTCTTAAGGATGATTGGAGAGTTACGAATCATCCAAGGACCATCTTCCAGAACAGAGTCTAAACCAGCTTGGGTATCAAACTTAAAAAAGAAAAAACCTTTAGCATTCATCATTATCTTTTTCAAACCATATTTAGCCCAATGGTTTCTAACAAAGTAATCAACCACCGGAAACGCCATTCTCTTCCCAATAAAGTAGCCATATAAAGTGTGCTCAAGGCGTGCACTAACCTTTTCTACTACTCTACGTGGAATAGACACGTTAACTCCTTCACAAACAGCCTCATCAACCAAACGACCAGACGGAGAGACTTTAAGAGCCTTCCACAAACCATCGATAGCATCCTGAACCCTTTGAACAACATCATCATCCAAAGTATCCCACACCGTATAGTTACCAGCTTCCACAGCTTTAGCAAAAGCATCGATATCCTCTAGAGTTTTAAGAGATACGCCAAACAAAGTTTCGATAAAATCATGCTTACTCTTAAGAGAAGACCCCACACCTGAATCCTGTGAAGAAGCATGTGGAACCGGCTCCACATGAATCACCTGATCAGTATCATTAGCATCAACCGGAACATGAGAAGAAGTCTTCTTAGGCTTCCTCATAGTTACCTTCGACAAATCCTGTGGCAATGTATCCAACTTTTCCATCTCTCTCAAACCCTCAACACAACAAACAACGACTTAAACCAGCAGAAGCATAAACCAAAACGAACAAGGAGAAAGAAAACCCTAACTGAAGAGTTAGGGTTTTGAAACTATACGCCCAAGAAAATCACCCAGGTCCCATGATCGATTCCATAACCAAAACCCTTAATGAATTCCAGCCACGATCCTAACTCTTTGCAGCAAATAGAGATTAGATTGATGAACGAATACAATGAATTAGAGATTATAAGCTGGAAAAACGATTGAGATTTAGAGGTTATTGAAATCGATTCAAAAAAACCCTAACATGAACGATCACAAGAACAGCCAAAGATTAAGGAAAACTAATCACAGATCTGCTCAAGAGACTAATTAACACGAAGGTTAATCAATAACTATAACAAATTAGTGAAAGAAAACCAAAAAATCAGCAACAATTGAAAAACGATTTAGGATGGGTTAGGGTTTTTTTTTTCGCCAGACTAAATCTAACATTTGAGTAGTGTACGAGTTGGTTTGGAACTTGTTTCTTGGCAGCGGTTTGCTCCTCGTTAAAAGCTTCTTAGCAGCGGTTAACTTGGGGTTTCAGCGGTTAGTGATAGCAGTTAGTACAAGTAGTGGAGCGAACATTACGCTGTACTTTGTACTGTTTCAGCGGTTAACTTTTAGCGGTTTACTACTCAGCGGTTAAGTTATTAGCGGTTACTCTTCAGTGGTTACTTTACTAGCGTTTACTCTGTCAAGCGGTTACTATTTGTCAGCGGTTTAATAGTCAGCGGTTACTGTTCCAGCGGTTAAGTTACAGCGGTTATTATATCAGCGGTTTTCTTTCAGTGGTTAACTGTCAGCGGTTACTGTACCAGCGGTTTACTTATCTTAGCGGTTTTCCTGGTTGACTTTAGTAAAATCCCGGGAAAGAATCTATTTCTCGGTTAAATCACGTGTGCTGTAAAATCCCGTCTAAGACCTTTTCATCATGACTACTGTAACATCTATTGATGATATCCAAGCTGCTGGTTCTGACACTCGACCTCCCATGCTAGACAGAACTGACTATGAGTCCTGGTCACAAAGAATCCGTTTGTATTGTCAAGGCAAAGAAAATGGGGAGAACATTCTGAGATCAATTGATGAAGGACCATTTCAAATGGGTACTACTAGAGATGTTATCTCCACTAGTGAAGATGGCACAGTCACCTTTGGAATTGATAGACCCCGTACTTACAATGATCTGAATGAAACGGAAAAGAAACGTTATGATGCTGACATTAAAGCTTCAAACATTGTGGTACAAGGGCTACCTAAGGACATCTACAAGCTGATTAACTTCAACACTGAGGCCAAGGCTGTTTGGGACAATGTCAAAACGTTGCTAGCTAGTTCAGAACTAACAAAGGAAGATCGTGAGTCTCAATTGTACGATGAATTCGAGCACTTTAAGATGAACCCTAGTGAAAGCATCAATGATTACTATATCAGATTTCACAAGCTTGTGAATGACATGAGAATGATCAGAATGACAATGCCCAACATCCAACTCAACTCAAAGTTTGTCAACAACATGTCTCCAGAATGGGATCGGTTCGTCACAGCTGTGAAGCTTAACAAAGGACTCATAAACACCAATTATGAACAGCTCTATGCCTATCTCCAACAACATGAGAAACATGCTATGCATGATCGTCAGCTAAGAGAGAAGTTCAACACATCAGAAGCAATCTTCCTCAAACCAACAATCAACTCAGAACCTCATCTAATCCACGTAATCTTGTTGTTGTGGAAGATGGGCGTGTTGTGGTTCAAGGAAGACAAAATGTCTGAGGAAATGTTCAGAACAGAATGGGAAATGGCAATCAAGGACAAGGAAGGCAAATCAAGTGCTACAACTGTGGTGGGCTAGGTCACATTGCAAGAAACTGCACTGAACCAAAACGTCCTCAGAACTCCGACTACTTCAAAGATAAGATGTTGTTGATGCAAGCACAAGAAAATGGAGTTAAATTGGATGAGGAACAGTTGCTCTTTCTTGATGGTGATGAAGGGAACTCCTTTGATGCTGATGTGGATGATCAACCAGTCCAGGATCTTGCTTTGAATGATCCAAACATCCTCCAGGCTGAAGATTGTGATGCATTTGATTCTGATGTTGATGATGAACCTACTGCTCCGACCATCTTTATGGCCAAGCTTACATCTGCAGTCACATCGGCAAATCAATCAGGACCTTCAAAATCATCCATCATTTTTGAGGTACTCAAATTATATGACACATATGAAACAAGTGTCATTCCAACGATACTCAATGAGGTTCATCAAACTAGTATTGTCACGCCAGATGATGTTGGTTTGAAAAACACTAATGTTTCCTCAAAACAACAACATATGGATAACAATAAAGAGTCTGATGAACCTAGTAGAGCATCTGAAGATACACATGTTGACGATGTGATGCACAATCAAAGGACTCATAACGAAGTAAAACACACCGACACTATTGATTCAAATTCTGCTGATATGGGTAATAGCAATGTTGTCCCATATGAGCAATACTTGAAACAAAGTGTCGAGATCGCTTTACCAAGTGATGACTCTTCCGTTAATAATGATACTTATGAATATGAGGAATATACTGCTGTTATACCCGATGATACCTTAACCACTAGGATTAATATTTTTAAAGATCAGGTGAATATGTATCAACAACGTGCAAAATTTGAGTTAACCGAACGTGAACAGAAAATGGATTGGCAAATGTGTGCATATATTACCGAAAGGAATTTAAAGGAAGAAGAGTTAAGAGTGGAATTAAAATCTTTGCAAAATCAAATCGATCAAACTGTTAAACAAAAACAGGAGATCCAAAATAGTGTCAACACACTAAAATTAGATTTTCAAAGTAAGGAAGCTAAACTCCTAAACGATTTTTCCAATTTAAAGGCCTTAAAGAACAAGCTTGAAAACAAATTGTACACACAAGGCCAAACCATTCAAACTGCTCAAATGATACAAAAGCACATTAAGCTTCGTGATAAACATAGTGATAAGGATACAGGAATGCCTAAAACTAATTATCTTAGGAGCGTTAGTGCCTCTCAACATGCCTTATATGACCTCAATGTGATGCTTAAACCCAATCATGATCCCCCTGATGTGCGTGATAGAGAAGAGATTGATGAAAGTGAAACTGAAAATAGGAAAAGACTTGAGGATAGGATGAAGGATCCCATGTGCATAGAAAAGCGTGTTAATATCAAGCCCCATAACTACTATGAGCAGAACCTATTGACTGTCTTTGCACCCCAAACTAGGTTAACCCCTGAACAGATTTTTTTGGGCCTTAGATGTTGAAAAAATGAAAGCTGAACTTCTTTTGGCTACCACTCCCCTTAAGTTTGCTAAACCAACGGTGTATCCTCCCAATACACCCATGAACCTAGTTCAGATAGTACTTCCTACTCAATGTAAAACTCTTATTAGCATGTATGTTCTGTATCAAATGTTTGCGGATTTTGACAAAACATGTAAAAAGAAAATTACTCCAACGGGAATTACTGAAGGGGAAAGGGGTTTTGAAGTTAAAAAAGAATGCTATCTCACAGAAGTCATTCCATTTCTTAAACAAATCAAAGAACATTTTGAATGCATGGAAACGTCTCTTAAATCAGAGATTAATGAAATGAAAGAGGTGTTTAAAAATCAGGAAATTGAAGGAAAACAAACTGTAATAGATCTTCAACATAGTGAAATTGCGAGGAAGAATGCTCTCATCATGAATGATAATTTGATTGCTATGTGCATTTCTCAAGATGTGTTTTATACTGCTACTGATTCATCTTTAACTGCTTCCCAATTTCATGAAATGTCTGTTACATTGCAAGTTTTCCAGAATCGTGTTGTTGAGCTTGAGGGGGAGAATTTAAAATTGCGCGAAAAAATTCAAAAAGATGATCATGATAACATGGTCAAGCATTTTTCAAAACTAGAGGTTGATAATCTTAACTTGCAATTAAGATACCAACACCTAGAAGAAAGAATTAGAAACTCAAAAGCCAAGACATCTTCGGATGCTCCTGAATTTGATGCATATTTTGAATTAGCCAAACGGGATGAAAGAATTCAAGCTCACACTAACACGATTCGGAAACTGAAGCTTCAAATTGTGCAATTAAAATCGGATAAATGTGATGTGAATGAGAATAAATGTGATGTGATTGATACCCAGAAACCTCCGTGTTTAGATTCTCAAATTCTTCAACTTCAAAACATCATTAACAAGTTGAAATGTGAAAATGAGTGTTTTCAAGCTGAAAACTCAAAAATCAAACAACATTACAAAGAGTTACATGAGTCGATTAAGATCTCACGAGTTAAATCGAATGAGAAAAATACTTCTTTGTTAAATGAAATTGAGAATCTAAAGACTCAGGTGAAAGGGAAAATGCCAGTCACTGCATATGATTGCAGTCTCACCAAGGTGGCTAAAGCAAAAAGAACTGACGTTGATGCCATCAATATTCCTCTTCCCCTTAGGAATAATGCGTTTGTTCAGTGAGTACTTTAGGTATCTCAAGGACTGCCTAGACATTCTTTGCCAGACTATTGAAGAAGTTAGAATGGTGAGACCTGCGGACATTGGGATCCATGATGTGTATTATCTCACCAACAGATCATATGAGCTCTTAGATTATGCCATTGGTACATGTCCTAAAGCTGTTTGCATGCGTGATAAGACTGATGATTTGTCCTCTAAGGTTAAGAACAAGCATGTCACCTTTAAAGTGCCCATAACATCACCAGAACATAACACATCCTGTACCAGAAATCAAACAGCAGTTTATCGTTCTAATGTTCCCATCATTAATTCTACAAGAGTAAAAGTTGTCACTAATGCTAGCGGGTCAAAGCCTAGGTGCAATACAAGGAATGATAAGACTTCGCCAGCTAAAAGTGCTCAAGGAAAGAAAGTAGAAGACAACATTAGGAACAATAAGACTGATCTGAATGATGTGAATCGTGTTGATTCTAGTATTAGCTCTAGGCGTACTGTTATTAATTCGAATTCTAAAACTATTTGTGAGATCTGTAATAACTCTTTAATTTCTGGTAATCATGATGTGTGTGCTAAGACTAGTTTGAATGCTTCTAAAGTATCCCCTGGTTGTCATGCTGTTTATTATAATCGTGTAAAACATGTTTGGAAAGTAACAGGAAGGAAGTTTACTAATATTGGTTATCATTGGAGACCCACTGGAAGAATAATATCAATAGGAAGTCTATGCCCCTTTTCTAAGCAGTCTAATCCTAAGTTCTACAACACTAAGATTTGGAAGAAGACTGGTAGAACTTTTCCCATAGGAACCCAATGCGCTAACCATAAGTCTAGTCCCCCTGCATGCCATGTTATGACTAAGGATGCTAGAAATTCTTCCTCCTCTGTTGCAATTAACAATGTCTGTGCTAACCAATCGGACCCCACTTATGGTTGGGGATCCAAGTTTTTCCGTTATCCATATATGTCTAGTTTCAAATGCAGTTCGTACAAATCGCCCTGTGGTATTTGGACTCAGGCTGCTCAAAACATATAACGGGGGATCGCTCGCGGCTCAGAAATTTCGTGAAAAAGTTTATCGGGACTGTTAGATTCGGGAACGATCATTTTGGTGCTATAATGGGTTATGGAGATTATGTGGTTGGCAAAAGCGTGATTTCAAGAGTTTATTATGTAGAAGGGCTTGGGCACAATTTGTTCTCCGTGGTCAATTTTGTGATTCAGATCTTGAAGTTGCCTTCAGAAAACACACTTGTTATGTTAGAAGATTGGATGGTGTGGATCTCTTGAAAGGGAGACGCGGCTCAAACCTCTACACTATATCCATTGAAGATATGTTGCAATCATCTCCAATCTGTCTACTATCAAAAGCTTCTAAGAACAAATCATGGTTGTGGCATCGTCGTTTAAACCATTTGAACTTCGGTACCATCAATGAACTTACTCGTAAAGATCTTGTTCGAGGCATGCCCAGGCTGAAATATGAAAAAGATCATCTGTGCTCCGCTTGTCAACTTGGTAAAAGCAAGAAGCACACTCACAAACCCAAAACCATCAACACCATCATGGAAGTTCTTCATACCCTTCACATGGACCTTTGTGGTCCCATGAGAGTGCAAAAGATATTTGGAAAGAGATATGTGTTAGTGATCGTTGATGACTACTCGTTTCACATGGGTCAAATTCCTCAGATCCAAAGACTAAACACCTGAAATCATCATCAAACTAATCAAGCAGTTGCAAGTTGGACTCAATAAAATTGTCAGATTTGTCCGCACAGATAATGGAACGGAGTTTGTCAATCAGCAACTTACTCAGTTCTATGAAGATCTAGGAATTACTCATCAAAGGAGTATTCCACGAACACCTCAGCAGAATGGAGTCGTTGAAAGACAAAACCGTACACTTTTAGAGGCAGCACGAACCCTACGGTCCTCTGGGGAGAAGCAATTGCACTGCTATGTTACACTCAGAATAGATCCACTGTACATTCCCCTCCACTGCAAAAACTCCTTATGAGCTGCGTGCATTGAAAGAAAACCCGATCCTCCTTCCTTCGAGTCTTTGGTGCATTATGTTACCCAACCAACGATAGCGAAGATTTGGAAAGCTCAAGGTAAAAGCAATATTGGATTTCTTGTTGGGGCTATCACCTAACAAGGACAACATCATTGGTAACCCATCTAGGCCGGTATCTACACGACGACAACTTACCACAGATGCTTTATAGTGTTTCGTTAGCAATATACTGTCCAAAGTCGAACCAAAGGATTATAAAGATGCTTTGACAAAAATGTCCTGGTTCACTGCAATGCAAGATGACATCCATGAATTTGACAGACTAGATGTTTGGGAATTAGTGCCTCCTCCCGACTGTGCAATGATTATCGCTCTCAAATGGATCTTCAAAGTGAAGCTTGATGAATATGGTGAAGTGTTAAAGAACAAAGCTCGACTTGTGGCCAAAGGGTACAGACAAGAAGAAGGCATCGATTTTGAGGAATCATTCGCACCGGTTGCTAGAATCAAAGCCATCAGAATCTTCCTTGCCAATACAGCTAGTCAGAACATGGTTGTCTACCAAATGGACGTGAAAACTCCCTTTCTCAATGGTCACTTAAAGGAAGTGGTATATGTGAGTCAACCAGAGGGGTTTGTTGATCCTGAACGCCCAAATCATGTCTATCGCTTGAAGAAGGCTCTATATGGTCTTAAACAAGCACCCAGAGCATGGTACGATACGCTGTCCAAATTTCTTTTAGCCAACCAATTCACTAAAAAGTTGGGAGAGTATCGTCTCCACGTTCAGATCTATGTGGTTGACATTATCTTCACATCTACCGATCCATTGGTATGTGATAGGTTTGCACAAGAGATGAGTACTGAATTCCAAATGTCCATGATGGGGCAAATGGCTTTCTTCTTGGGGCTTTCGATTTCTCAAAATCCACATGGTATCTTCATCAATCAATCCAAGTATGCTAGTGAAATACTAAAGAAATTTGAATTTGAATCATGTGAATCTGTTGACACTCCAATGGTTGAGAGAACAAAGTTGGATGAGGATGTTGAAGGAGCACTAGTCGACCAAACCAAATACCTAAGCATGATCGGATCATTGATGTATCTCATAGCTAGCAGACCAGATCTGTTATTTGCTGTTTGCATGTGTGCTCATTATCAATCCAAACCTACTAAGAAGCACTTAGAGGCGGTCAAAAGAGTCTTCAGGTACCTTCAAGAAACAACTCACATGGGCCTTTGGTATCCCAAAGACACTGCAATGGCTTTCACTGCTTATTCTGATGCTGATCATGCGGGTTGTCAAGATACTCGACGAAGTACTTCAGGTGGTGCTCAATTTCTAGGAGATAAGCTGGTTAGCTGGTCATCAAAGAAGCAAATGAGTACATCGATCTCCTCTACAGAAGCCGAATACATTGCAATGTCATCTTGCTGTGCTCAAATCCTTTGGATGAGGTCTCAATTATCTGACTATGGTTTTGTGTACAACAAAGTTCCGATGTACTACGACAACAAAAGTGCCATCGCTCTTTGCTGCAACAACGTCCAGCACTCAAGATCAAAGCACATTGATATTCGACATCATTTCATCAGAGAACAAGTGGAAAAGGGAATCGTGGAACTTTACTTTGTGAGGACCGAATTTCAGCTGGCGGATATCTTCACTAAGGCACTCCCTAGAGAATGGTTTCAATTGATTCTCCCGCGTCTTGGAATAAAGAGTATCTCTCCTGAGTCACTCAAAAGTCTTCAGGAAGATAATGAGGAGTAACTGATTCGCTTCAAATATCCTTTTATGAAATATAAAACCCAGAAAAGAAAAATACAAAAATATTAAATCTATAAAAACCATAAAAATCTGAAAAATTGAAAATACCAAAAAATATGTTTGCATTAACAATGGTTTGCTATTACTTCAGATAGCAACCCGGTTTTCAAAATCCGTGTAAAACACGTTACCATGTTTTCACTGTGTGCGGATTATCCGAAATGTTGTACGCTTCAGTGCAACCTTTCTAGTAAAAGAAGAGAAGTCTTCTTTTCCCAAAATCTCTTTCTTCTAAAATTCTTCAGAAGAGANAACAATGGTTTGCTATTACTTCAGATAGCAACCCGGTTTTCAAAATCCGTGTAAAACACGTTACCATGTTTTCACTGTGTGCGGATTATCCGAAATGTTGTACGCTTCAGTGCAACCTTTCTAGTAAAAGAAGAGAAGTCTTCTTTTCCCAAAATCTCTTTCTTCTAAAATTCTTCAGAAGAGATTTTGTGGTGTACAAGGTGGCCATCGGTCTTAAATTTTCTCGAATACGTTACCGCTCACATTCATGGCTATTAAACGTTAAAATTGAAAATGGGTCATTAATTGAGGGGGAGCGTATTTGCTCAAAATTTCTATACCTTTAAAAACTTTGTGCACCAGCAACAGTGAAAAACCGAAAAGTGTCTCAAAATCAGTAAATGCTTAAAATGTATCACATGTCTCTCCAAAGTTTCTTCGAAAATCATTTAAATCAATTGGGATCACAAAAATCTCAAAAGATTTGAAATTTTATGATCGGGGGAGAGAATGTGATTTAAATATGAAAACTGATTTATATGTGATGTTTTTGGAACTTAAAAGAATGTTTTTGGACTTACGAGACCGCTCCCTTATGTGCTAAAATATTAAAGATTTTGGATTTTAATCAAAGCACATATTGAGGGGGAGCGAGTGAATAAATGTGATGTTTTTGGAATTGAAAAAGGTGTTTTGGACTTAAGAGAAAGCTCCCGTATGTGCTAAAATTTTAAAGATTTTGGATTTTAATCAAAGCACAATATTGAGGGGGAGCGAGTGATTAAAAATGATGAACAAATGATCTCAAATGAAAGCTCACCCGTATGTGCCAAAGTTTTAAAAACTTTCAAAATTGATTCAATCAATGTGCACATATTGAGGGGGAGCAGGTGGCTAAGAGTCTTTCGCGGGATTTTTACAAAATCAAGAAGAAACCGTGAATTACTTATGACTCAAATCTTGACTCATGAATTGACGAAACATGAAAAGTCGTGAATCGAAAAGACTAGTCCTGGCCGGGTAATAATTTCAAGCTGGTTCTACCAGTGATGTAAACGTGTCTCGAAGAGGACTGGTCAAAGTAGAATGTACTGTTTCGAGAAACTCTTCTTAGATGTATACTTTGACGGGTCTAACTTCCTTTTTAAGGAATGTTAACAACTTCAAGTTAGTTATTAAGGCTAGTTATCACCTAAAAGCTTATAATGGATCCCTTTAACTAAGCAACGTAAACGTGTCCCTCGGGTATATGTCTATTAAGAGCCAATCAATTCAAATAAGTGCAACTCACCCCGACATGTGCAAAGTTCTTTCTTCTCCTTTGAGCACATGTTGAGGGGGAGCATTTGAAAAAATGATAAAACTCTAAAAGTGTTAACAAAATGCGTTTCTTAAATCATAAACACTTTGAGAGAATTTTCAATGATTTGGTTATGTGACGATTGTGGAAAGATACCAAAAGACCGACCAATTTACTTTAAAAGCATGGAGTTATAAGGATGGTAAGGTTAGGTATATGTTCCCATGATCCACCAGAACTGGAGGGATCTTCCCAGGGACAATCCAATAGATAGATTAGAAGTCCTTAGGAATGATTGAAAAAAGGAGAAAAGTGAGAAAGGGAAGAGTGCCGACTGAGACTGAGCTAGGACTGGAACAAACCCAACAAGGTTCTAGTAAATGAAGTCTCGGTAAGCACTGAAGGGGTTGAAGAATTAAAAAGAAATGAAATGAGAAAGGGTGAAAAGAAATAGCCCTCCAATTATTCAACCTTAGGGCAGAAACCGGGTTCAATTCATATGCTACTGATTGTTACCAAGGTAACATCGGTATTGAAGATAAAGACGTCATGGACCCAGTGACGCACTGCACTAAACCTCCCAGCCACTCAAGTTCTCTTAAAAGAGCTTGTTTCATTCTCACGGGGAACCGGTGTAAACTATCGACTAGTCTCTTAGAGCTAGTTGATATTGAAACAGGAGACCCCTCCCTAGTCTCCGAATAGGATAACCAATGTGCACTTATCGAGTCTAGAGCCAAGAGATGCATCAAAAGATCTCATAGGAACACTTGATACTTCTACACTGGTTGTTCAACATTAAGGACACCAGATGTAATATTTTGAGTCCTACGCAGATCTTAGCAATCTGCCGAGAACACTTATGAGGGAATATACATAAGTATTTCCCAGTGATTGAGTGGAAACTCCTGCCAGGGTCAACATCAAACAGCCCTGACAGCAGGTCACTTCGGTAATCTCTTGTGGGTTACGCTTAGTGTGTACGGTGGTGTTCCAAAAGGTCTACAGTCGTGGGGTGATCTCCAGCGACTCACCTAATCGTTGGTGTACTTCGGTATGTCAGTGAAAGCCCTTTCGGGGGCATCCGATTAGGAACGGCCTTGGTAAGGATTAGAGAAAGTCTTCACACTATGCTGTTGACGATCTCGAAGTCCGAACTTGTAAGTGCCGGTATGTTTATTACTAACCAAGTTTTATGCAGCTCAACATACCAAACTTACCATGTTCACCACCATCACTCTAGTTCCACATGCTCATACCAACATCTAAAAGGAGACGTCAGAACTGTTCAACCGGGAAGATCTACTCAACAAAGATGTATGAGCATGTTGGAAAGGCGTAATCACTCCAAAGACAAAGAAGTTGACGATTGATGCCGATTGCTGCAAAGATGCAGATTCATCATCTCATGCTTACACTTCAACAACAAATCTAAAGATATCATGATCAAAGGAATGGGCTTCGACTATGCTTCCACAACTCTAATGCAGAAGATCATGATCAAGAAAAGTGTAAGCATGACATCACAAAGACAATCACAACATCACAAAGAGACACATACACTCAAAGATGACTTGAAGCTAAATATATGGATGAAGAGCGAAGAGCAAAGTTAAAAGATCCTCATATACATCAAGGAAGTCATTTTGAGTCATACATCAATGAAGAATCAACAACTACGAGCTACAAAAGAATCTACAAAGATCTCAATGCAAGAATTCAAGAGTTAAGATTTCATGGGGTGACCTCCCTTAGGGGGAGATTGTTAGGAATACGATTTTTGTATAAGAAAGATTCGGTCACCCCAGATATCATTAAGCATTGTTTAGCTCGTAGTAGTTACATTAGTTAGGTAAACGTAGTTTAGAAGTAGATTAGTTCGCGGAAGAAGGACGGGTCTTTACCCACTGTATACCTGATCCGCAGCCCAAGTGGCACGCCCAAGTGGCAAAACCTTTGTACATATAAATACCCTCTCCATCCTTGGAGAGGGTAAGCCTTCTCATAATCTATTTTCTTTTCTTTTTTGGTTTTCTCTCTAAGGCTTCATCTCTTTCTCTCTCTAACTTTCTCTCTCTACATTTCTTTCTTTCTTTCTTATTTCATACGAACCAGACCATAAGTTCTATATGTGTTACGTGATTATCTAGTGTTCTACAGATTATGTGATCGGGAGGTCGGGGATTGTGTAAGTAAAGAGAAGCCATATTTAGAGAGAGAAACTAGAGAGAGAAGGGATAACTTGGTGTGTTTTATTAATATGGAAAATGTAAAGACTAAACACTAAGCATCACCCTCCTAGTGAAGTCTAGGAGGGTATAAATAGGCCAACACATGTCTAACTATTACAATATTACGCTTCTAGTCCATGTGTTTTAACCTAACAAGATAACTAATGTAATCCCGTATATGTCGTTCCATTTACGTGTTAGGATGATTCCTAACATAGGGAGATACGGTTTGTTAGAGATTTTGTAGGTGAGGATCAGTTTTTGCTCTGATTACCATGTTGAATGGATAATTGTGTGTGTTTATTCCATGCCAAATACAAGGATACATATAGCCTATAATTAAGCTATTTTGGGTAAATGGTAATTACCCACTAATTAAGCAAATTACATAAAGATGACAACTAGGACACAATAACTCTTATGCTTATCTTGATCAACTAAATATCAACTAATAAGATGGAGGCAAGAACCCAACATTTCAATAAAAAAATTGTATTTAGTTTGATTGAAGGATTACGCGAGTTAAACATTATTGTTTGGAACAACAATACTCTTTCGCATGATAACTTTATCGGCAGTGGAAATTAATTGCTTCTTTTCTTCTTTGATTGTTTTTCGTTTTTGGAGTGATTGGTTTATTGATGGTTTGGAATGATTAAATTGACAATTTTCTATTGTTTCTTGTGGTCTATAGGGTCCAATTAGTTAAGGTTCTTTCTTGCGGATACGATGATAGCTCTTGGCCACTATAGACTAAAACTGGTAGGTTAGTGTTCTATTGCATGAATTTTC